>PVLA01011885.1:0-49007 GCA_004027455.1 Hydrochoerus hydrochaeris | reverse complement strand
GCTCTATGCTGCTCATCTCCTCCCAATATTCTGGGAATTGAGCCATTATAGTTAAAGCTGCCTAGATTAAATTCAGACAAGGATTAAGCTGACTAGAAAACCTGGGTTGCGAGGTAGAAACAGCCCCATTCCATGTTTAAGGAATTTATGGAATGTATCTTCCCTGGGCATCTGCTGCCCATATTAGGAAGCACCCTCCACCGCCCAACTCTAGACCACCCTATGGTCATCTCCTCCAATAAATGTAAAAAGCCATTTAAACTAACCAATGCCATCTGCTTCTGTGACCACGCTTGCAAAGACCCCTCCTCCCTTTGTTCGGTAGTTTAAAAGCCTTGCTCCGGCACACCTCGTGGCTCTCTGTTCCTGGGTGTTCAGTGGGCCCCACGCATGCTTGGACAACAAATAAAACCCCTTGCATATTGCATGAGAGGGCGTCTGTTGGCTTCTTCCTACCCGCGGCGGGCGTCTCGACCCTTTCAGTTTCCAATGCTTTATATTCCCCTGTTTGTAACTTTTGGAATGGTAATGTTTATCTTGTGCCTTTGCATTTCAGAAATGTTTAACCTTGTTTCCTTTGTACAGGGGTTTATAGTTAAGAGTTTGCCATAAATATCAGAGGAGACTTGGGACTTGGACTTGTCAGCAATGCTGAAAATGTTAGGACTTTGGAGATGGACTAAATGTCTTTTGTATAAAAGATGTGCATGAGTCTTTGGGTGCCAGGGGTGGAATGTCACGGTTTATATTGGTGGCCCCCAGGCCTCAAGTGCTTGCATTGTGCATTTAGGACTGGTTCATTGTCTAGCAATTGGATTCATGGTGTCAGTGCTATGCCTACCTAGGGGTAGAACCAGCATACAATGTAATGGCAGGAAGAAGGTGTGTCTCTTCCTTGCTGTTTTCCCGCCTTGCTATTTGCAGCCATGAACTGCACCCTGCCATGCCACCCTGCCTTGGAGCCAGCTGAGCATGGACTGAAACTTCCCAAAACTGTAAGAAATAAACCTTTCTTTTCCCAACTTTGGGCATCAGGTATTTTGTCTCAGCAATGAGTAAAAAGTAACTAAGACAGAATGTAAACACATTATGTACTTCAAACATGTACAACAAAGGAAAGTGTATCAAGAGATGTGTGGAGGGAGGGAAAAATTAAGATGTGTTATATTCTGGCTTTCTACAAAAATGTGAAAATTGTGTAATGTACACATGATATAATAAAATAAAAAATAAAAACATAAAGCAAGATTTGAAGTCTCATAGGGGATATGATCTACCTGGTTTCCTGGAGACTTTCTTAAAAAGAAAATCCTAACACTAAAGTAAAATGCATCCTTAAATTTCCTGGCTGTGTGTGCTGCGTGGGGTGGTGCAACTGCATTTCCAGCACTTGGGCACTGGAGGTAAGTGGATCACTGTGAGTTCTAGGCCAGCATGTGCAACAAAGTGAGTTCAAGGCCAGCTTCAACTACATTGCAAGATACTGTGTCAAAAAAAAAGCTACTTCTGGCTGTGGGCCTCTCTCAGAATACAGGAGTATGTCAAATTTCTTTGAGTTCCAGTCTCAAGACACAATGGATTACACTTTTGAGTGCCAAGACATCTTCTCAGAACCTTGCCTTTATTTAAAAATCTCAGATAACTTTAAATCTGAAGTACAAACAAACACATCAACCTATTGATTTACTAAGATGGGAAAAAAGTTCACATTTCCTGAATAGTTACTGTGAGCCAAGCGTTCAATTCAGTTTGCATTGTACTATACATAGACCATTTCATTACACTTACAATTCCCATGCAGCATAAAAAGTATTATTCCCATATTCAACTGGAAAAAAATACTAAGAACCTAAATAACTTGCCCAAAGATTTTTAAAAGGTATTAAATAGCACCAAGGAGGTTCTAAGGTGAATATCTCTGGTTTGAATGATATCTTTTCACCTCCCTACAAAAACTGCTAGAGTCTATACCCTTGATCATAGCACCCTTAGCTCTGCAATACAGAGCCTGAAGGAAGAAGAGAAGGAAGAACGGGCTTGGAGAATATGTGCTCCCTTTACTTGCTTGTCCCAGGCCCCAAAAGTGAGGTAAGCATGGGTTTCCCAGCCATACAAGACTGTGCACATTTCTTCTACACCTGCTATTGCCACAAAACTTGTAGATTTGCACATGTGTCACATATTCGTTTAGTGTATTCCTTTCTATTTGCAATCTTTTCCTCATCTTCTGCCATCCAAAATTTTCCATCCTTAAATTCTTCATATAAATAATATGGATTGTCACTAGATAAACATATAAAGAATTTAATATAGCAAGAACCTGCTAAAACTTTAAAAACTGTGAAGCTGACTTAATATTATTACTAAAATTACTATTAAAATGAATAATTCTATTAAAACAAAATACAACGAATAAAAGCATATGTTTTACCCGAGATGACATTTAATGTAATACTACTTTAAACTTCATTTAAACTATGACATAAAAATTAAAATATACTCTTCAGCATTTAATATGCCTTGTTAATAGTGAAGTCTAAATCTAAGTTTGAATTTACTATTTAAAATTGCATTTTTTTATCGTTACTATTTATAAACTTAAAACCCTTTCCTACCAAGGAAGCTTCTGAATGTATGTAAACCTTGCATGGTTTCACAATGTTATATTTATAAATTTAATTTCTTGTCTATCATTGTGTTCTCTAAATTCCTCTTTATTTATTGAACTAACTATAAGTGAGGAAAAGTATACCCACAACCAGAAACACATAGCGACATTAAAAACAGCATTTAAGGAAATATATGTTTTACCTGCAGTATTTTTTGAGGGGAAAAAAGTTTCATTTTTTCTGGCAGTAAGGGAAAATGTAGACCAAACTAAGTAAAGGACAAAATATGTCAGCATAAACATATGGATAATAAATCAAGTGATTTTAAAATTTTGCAAATATTAAAAATCTCATTCACCATGCAAGCAGTATTTAAAATTACACTGCTGCTTCATTTATGTGCAGCATAACTTATTTCCTGCTGTTCTAAATCAAGTTAGTCAGATTATCCTCGAGCATAAATTACATTTAGGGAGTAATTTAGGTACTTTGGGACATACTTTAACACTTTCAGGCCATTAAGGTGATGCTCAATTCCAAGAAATAAATTTAAATAAATAACACTCTAGTAGCCTTCTGACATATCCATTGTGGCTTTCGACTTAGATCTGCAAATTCAGCATTGGGCTGCTGATTATTTTCAAAGATAATATTTTATCTTTGATTAGATGAGTGGGAAGGTCCTTGGTTAATGTCTCATAGTCCAAAGTGTGGGTGCTGATAAATAAAAGTGAAACTGGCTATCTTCCTGAAGTCATAGTACCTTGCTGTTTCTTCATTGCTATGGTTTGCATGTAATTTATCCCTCAAAAGTCCCTGTGTTGGAAACAGGGTCCTCCATGTGGATGTTAAAGGCATGATATACCCTTTAAAGATGGGGTTATTGGGAGATAACTGAAGGCTGTACTCTTAGCAGGGATTAAGGTATATCTCATAAGAAGCTTAAGTCTGCCTCTGCCCAGCTAGCTCTCCTTGGTTTCCCATCTGGTGAAATGACTTTTGTGGCACATTATGCCACACAACTGTTAGGTCCTTTCCAGAGCTAAAGTAGTGCTGGTAGTGACAGAGAAGATTATAATGAAAAAAATGAGCTAAATGTGGGAAAAACTGACAGCAAAGTCCCCTCAAAAAATTCTAAGAAAAGCCAGTTTAGATTTCCTGACTTTGCAGTTTCCAGTCTTCCTGAGAAGAACACATCAACCCCAACACTTGCAAATCCACTAACCACACCCTGATGTATGTGGCCAAGTTAAACTGTGGTGACTCTGTCTAACCAAAGGGGTCTCATTGACATGAACCTGAACTGCAGTTTTTAGCCCTACCCATGAGCTTTAGTTGCCATGATGGCTCCAACCAGGTGCAAGAAGTTTAAAGACTCCCTCTAATGACTTGAGGCTGGGGACTTAGTGAATTGGGAGAAACCATGTCAGTTACCACCCCAACCACTCCCATTCTAGGAAAACAAAAGAAGAAAATCTTGGACTTGATTGAAGGTACCATCCCTAGCCACTGCCAGCTCTCCCTTCCTGAGGGTGTACTGTCATTACTGACACTTACCACCATTGGTTCTACTAGTTTGACACACTTTTGAACACAATACCTTTACTTGAAGAAATAAGCCTTTTCTAGAGAATACCAATCCCGACCATGTTTGTCTTTCAGTTAAAATTCTTGCTAAAAACTGCTAGTTTCTGACTCTGAATCCTAACTGTGGATCTCCTGGTCATTTTTTTCAGGATTTAAGAACCAAGACCACTAAGGAACACAGAGCAGCCCCCCACCCAGCCTGACCTCAACTTTTCTGTAATAGAGCCATGGTCCTAAATCTCCAGAACTAGGAGCTAAATAAACCATTTTGAAAATAAAATTGACTTTATGAGGTTTTTTTTATTATACTGAAAAATGCATACTAGCATATGATCCTCACTGCCACTTTCAAAGGAATAATATTCAGTAAAACCTAAGTACACTAAGAATTCTTCAGTTTTCTATAGAACCTAACTCCCTCTGAGGAGATTTCTCATAGCCCAGATTCTCCTCATCCCTCCCAGACTCCTTTTAGTTATCACTACTAAGTCACTATTCCAGGTCTTATAGGTTAAACTAGAAATCTCATACCTAACTGACATACTGAACCCAGATACAGAGATATACAATTCAACTCCATTTCATCTGTGTGACAATCTCAATGCTGCCACTGTACACAGGACTAAACTATTCCTCATATTTCTTCAGACAGGTAAAGTAGTGATCACAGTACTTGGGATGGATTTCTGGCTCCACTATTTATCATGTGGCCTTGAGCACAGAAGAGATCTGTGTGAAAATTGGTTATGAAAAAGTACTTAAGATTAATTATGAGGATACATGAATGAATATATGGAAATTTCTTAAAATAGCAACTAGCAGTGTTCACTATCACAAGGTATTGTCAGACTTTTTAATTTCAATCATTCTGCTCTACTTTCAGGGTTATTTAATTTTAGTTTTCATTTACATGTCCCTGAGTCTTAATGAATTCTTTGTGTGTTGATTAGCCACTTCGATTTCTTACTTGGTGAAAACTACAGAAGTCATCAAAATTATTTCTATGAAGTATAAAACTCATTAGCTTTTTCCTATAAAGTGATTATTCTATAAAAACACTGTCTAAGTCAAGATACAGAAGCACCACACAAGCCATCTTTTTGTCATCATTTTGCAAGATTTTTCCCCATTTTTCTATTGGAATGCCTGTTCTGTTTTTAAAACTTTGTAGGAATTCTTCATAAACATAGGTGTTCATGATACATCTGTTTAATGTCTATTGGAAATATTTTATCACACTCTCTTGCTTTTATTTTTACTTTCTTGTTGTGTGTTATGTGCAGGAGTTGTTAATATATAATACAGTCCAGTCTATTGTTTGTATTTATAATTAGTGCTTGCTACATTTAAGAACTTTTTATGTACTCAGTATTTATTAACTTATTCTCCTCTATTTTGTTATAAAAGCCTTAGTAATTTGCTTTTTCACATTTAAGTCAATAATACTCGGGTATTTTACTTGTGTGTATGGTTTGGAATAGCACAAAATATGTGCATGTACATATATTTCTAAGTGGAAAATTCAATTTTAATTTTTTTAGGTAAGGGGTATGCATGAAAAAAATGACCATGCACTAATATATATATATATATATATATATATATATATATGCAGTGAAAAATATCTTTTCCTTTCCACTCTCCCACTCTACTAATTCTTCTCTCATTGTTAATAAAAATTTTTATACATAGAAATATTTATAGAGTAAGGCAAAGATCTAAACAAATAGAGTGGTATAAAGTTATAGCTTTCTCACTTGGTTTTAGTGTTTTCAATATAGCCAATGCTGATATTTTTACTATGCTGGATTGACATTTTATTTTGTAACACTCTGTTTATTTTATCGATCCCTAATCCTCTGTAGATTGTGAGCCTGGATCTCAGGCTTCAAAGAGGTTTTCATTGGTGCTTTGATTTTAAGTTTCTCACGGTGGTTATAATACTTCAATTTAGGAACTCATTCTCTTGCATTCTCCCCTTTCTTCACCATTGAAATTCTACACTTTTTATTTCCCCTGTTTCTAATAATAACTTCTAAATTACTGCCATATGAACAAACTGAAAAGTGAGACTTTATTTGAACTGTATTACTACACAAATAGTAATGTAACCACTTGCCACTCTGTTATTTCAGTACGGTTTGCAGTACATAAAGTTTACATTCTTTCTTAGGAGTCGGTACATGTATATAACACATCTTACTTCCCTTTTCTCATCACCTTTCTGCCCTCTGCCTCCCCACTCCTTCCATCACTTGATCCCCTTCCCCTTCTTTGTGAGAGAGCTATCTTCCTACTTCCTATTATCTTTCATTTTTAAAGGAGACAGGCATAGTCTATTTTCTTTCATAAGGATATCTAGTTGATTGGTGAACTGCCTAGCTGTCTTGTCTGGATGCAGTCCTATAGAATCTCATTTTCACTGGAACATTCAATTAAATTCTATAGTATTATCTATAAAGGAGCCCAGAATAAACATTTTAGGCCCATGCTGTTGAAATCTGCAAACATGATAATTAGACTTAATTATCATCTGGATTAGCTTGAGAGATGCTTAGGTGATTAGCAAAGCATGATTCTGGGTGTGCATAAGGGCAGGATCCTGGAGGCAGTATCTGGCCCTTGGCCCCTTCCTCTCTAGCTCTTTTTCTGATTCTTTGCTTTCTGGATGTCATGAGGTGGGTAGCTTTCCACTGCCAGGCATTTTTGCTATGATGCTTCTACTTTGGAACCAGCCCAAAATGAAGTGAAACTGTGAACCTACAAGACAAGACAAAATAAGCTTTTGGAAAAAATAAGTTTTTTAATTTTTAAAATTGTATATGTTGTATATTTTGTCCCAGCAACAGAATGATATCTCATACAATGATCAATTTCATAGACTCTTTAAATTTTACCTTTAGAAGCAGTGAAAACTTGGGTATATTGCTTTACTTTTTTGGATCTAATCTGTCTCACAAAATTTAAATAATATTCTCTACTGTATACAGCATTTGAACAGGAATAAAACTACTTTTTAAAATATAAATGGCAGTAACCTTTTATTGTCACTGATATTAACAATAACTCTTAATTATCTTAAAAATTTGTAATATTGGTACAGAATTTATAATTAACTAAAATGCCCTCAGACTATAAAAATCATTTTGAAATAAGTCAATTTATTTGTATAAAGTTGTTGCCCTCCATAATAAACATAAGATGGAAATTAAGTATAAATAAGGAAGAACAGAAGCACTGAAAAAATTAATACACTTTGCACAAACCTGCTAAAGTCCAAAGTATAATGATAAGTAGTTACTTAAAAACTATGACTTAAAATGAATATTTAAGACTAAAGCAATACAGATAAAAATTCACCTTACACCAAAGAACTCAATACTATTACTTTAATAATAAAGTTAGTCAAGTGTTGATAACATTTTTCAGATGATTCAAAAATAGTTTATCTCTAGGAAAACTGAATGAAATCTTAAAAGATTTTCTAAATTGTTTTTTAACTGTTCTGCTCTCATTGGGCATGTATCTCTGAGTAGGCCTAAAACTGGTATTTTTGTGGTCCTTTTTCCTATCAATAAATATTCAGGCCTTTGAAGGACAAGGTTACAACAGACGCAAAAACCAAAGTCACCTAAAGAAAATGAAGACTTTTTGAACAGTAAGTTTTCTCTCTTCCAATCTCTCTCTCCTTCTCTCCAGTTTTCTTTTTCTTTTTCTTCTCTCTTTATCATAAACATTCACACGAAATCATATAAACATATATAAACATAAATGCCACACATGTTCACACACACACAAACACACACACATCTCAATTAGGAACATGATCTACTTGGATTTTAGAGGTTTTGGGGAAATTCATTAATCACATTATTTTAGTGTGATTTAGGAAAACATACTATAAATAAACCTGAGATAAATTAATAAATACTTAAATAGGTAGTGCTTCATATTTTCAACTTCTCTTCATATCTAATTATTTAATTAGGTAATTATAAGAAGAAAAGAAAGTGTCTGATTTCACTGGTATCTGGAAGTTTATAACTCTCCTTCACTCTTTTATTATTTTATAAACATATTTTCCACAGTCCAGAGTCCCAGCAGAGCAGTGATAGTGTAAAGGGTGTGATATTTGACAATTCTGAGATGTTGAAAAATAGTGTATACTAATCCTGCATTGCTTCTGAAAAAAACACAATATGCTAATGTTAACCTAAAATTATGTAATTTCAACATCTTGATTTGGAATAGTTAGCCTCTATAAAATGCCCAAAGTACCAGAAATAGTTTTCTATTGGTGAGCTGTAATGTAACTTTAATTTTAGGACATTTCAGACAAATCAACTATAGAAACTGATTCAACAGTCTAAATGAAATAAGTAAAATTATTTAAATGTTTTAGTTTACTTTTCTGATATCTTAATATACTCACAAGTGTCCTTTATAACATATTTATTTATTTCAGTGTTAATTTACTTATCTTCTTATAGTCCAAATGAAGATGATGTGATATTAGATCATTTGTAAGCTTGTAAATCTTATTTTTAGGAGTTATTACATTATGTAGTTAGCTTCTACATCTAACTTATTGTCTTTCATTTCATTTGAACACAAGACATATGGAATATATGTAGAAAGATATACTGAGAAACAGCACCAAAGGCAGTCACAGCCACAGACACATACTAAACACTCTACTAAGAACTTCAGACTCAATGAAATGTTTAACATTCTCCATCATATCTTGGGGTAGGTATTGTTATACTCATTTTTGTAGATAAGAAAATTGAGGGTTTGAGAGGCTAACTTGCATTTTTCCAACTAGGGATGCAAGACAATAACTTAGTTAAAGATAGTTTATGCCATATATATTTATTTTTGTTTTTGTAGTGCATTCAAGTCAGCAAATATACAATCTCATGGAACACAATAAATCCTATTTCTCCTATAATATACTGCCTCTTGGCATAAAATGTGTTGTTATCATTTAGTTCTATTCTTATACTTTTGAGTACTACAATTTTTTTAATAATGTCTCACTGTGTAGTTCAAGCTGGACTTGAACTCACTATGTAGTCCCAGGAGGCCTGGAACTCAATGATTCTGCTTCAGACCCCAGAGTGCTAAGATTACAGGTGAGCATCACAAATTTTATATTTCAAAGAAACAAAATTCATCAGTGCCCCCAAACTTCTTTTTAAGCAACATTTTTTCACACTAACATTCCATCTTTATAGCTACATCTTATGTATATACTATGGTAAGTACTTTAACTCTCCATGAAAATTTCTCTTGACTTTCCATGAACATCCTGAAGAGTTCCTCATCTTTTCACTTCTTGTTTTGTTCATATTTTTTCTTATATTAAAATACTATTTATCCAACATTTTCTGTTGAGATATGACTTATTCTGGGAGAAAATTTTTTATAATTTGTTAGAAATTATCTACACTCTCCTTGAACTATCTTAACACTCTTTTTTGTATTCTTTTTCCTTTGAGGAGTTTTTAAAAAAATTAATCCACTTCATTGAAGTATGATTGGCATATAGAATCTGTATATATTAAAACATATGTATTGATTATTTCAGGGACATGAACCATGAAACCATTACCATCATCAGTGTCATTAATATACTGATCACCTCTCAACATTTCCTTTTATCTCTCATCCCCTTTCTTTTTGTTTTGTTAAGAACATTTTAAGTATATTGTATTGTTAGCTACAGGTAGTAGGCTATATAGTAGATCTTTATAGCTTATTTACCTTGCCTAATTAAAACATTTTACCCTTTAACTCAACTCTTTTTGTCATGTTTTAAAGATTCATTTCACTATATTTTCTATTGGTCCTCTTGCCTCAAAACTACACTAAATGCTCTATAAGGCAGAAAGTATCTTATCCCCTTTACCTCCTATAATGCATACTAAATAAATATGGTTGAGCTCAGTTTTTGTAGGCTTTATTTAATCAAAAGAATGATTTGTTTTGGTTATGGAAAATTGAACTCAGGACCTTGCATTTACCAGGCATGCACTTATGCTGCTGAGCTATATTCTTGGCTTCAAGAATGAATTTAAATATATATAACTGGTATCCTATTAGAATTATTATACTGTTCAATAGCAAAATATTTTTTTAGATTAGAGTCCCAAAACTATCTTCTTTCAAAATGAAAAATACTTTTCTGTGTAGAGCAGTGAATAAAACAAGATGGTTGTAAACAATGTGAAGTTTGAAGACAGGCCACCATGGACTGGAAGTCCTGGTTTATTTGTTCATGTTGCTTTTTAAACTGCAGCAAGTCATTTAAATTTGCTGATTTTAGGATTCTCATTTTTGAAAAAGCATAACTGCTCACACAGGTTATTAAAAGGAATAGAAATAACCTATTTAATGTGGAGTAATAGCAAGAGGGAAAGGCCTAAGCTATAAGAGATCATAAGTAGTAAAGATCATAAGAACAATGTCGAATCAACAGTGGCAATAATAATGGTCACATATCCAGAAATTCACATATATATATGCCTAATTTCCATAATTATTAATATTAAGTCAAATATGTATGTATGTATATATATATATGTACATAACATTTCCAAAATGTAACTTGGAAAGACAAAAATGAACTGACATATATTTTCACCTTCATCCATGAAATTTTTGTGCTATGTTCAAGTACCTAGTCTTCTTGTTCTAAAAATATATCACTACATATAATGTGTGATATGTATAAACTGATTTTACTGCTAATAGTAATTGAGTAAACCAAAGCTATTACAACTTATGGAAGCATGAACCTTTCCCAGTGACTTTCTCAAGGGGTGCAGGACATAAGATATTCAAATATATATATATATATATATATATATATATATATATATATATACACATACATGTATATTTGCTAAAGAAGAGTATAAGAAAAAAGCCATTTTATTTCAAGAAAGAAGGTGAACATATTTTGAACCTCAAGGCAAATAAGATATTTAAATATTTTATTTTCTCAAAGTCAATATTAAAACACAAATTTCAAATATTAAGAGAAAGCATAAAAAGAGAAAGTTATAATATTGTTTCTCAGACTGCAAAAATGTTTATTTCCTTTATAGACCAATGGTGCAAATCGAAATGTGCCACTTAAAAGCCATATGAAAATGTTTCACTTTCAAATGAGGACTCATTTCTTCTGACTATGCTTAAAATTAAAGTTTAAAATCACTGTGTATTTTTAAATATATTTAGCAAAAGAGTACAACGGTACAAATATAAGAATAAGTTGAAACAACATTTTACTTAGTTTTATTCTACATGAGCAATTCTATTCTCTGTCACGCAGTCACACTGGGCATATTACCTCCAGCACACTGCATTTCCTATTATGGTCCTTATAAATTAACAGAAGCACAAATACACATACCAGGTTTCATCTACCACATTAATGGAGATGTCAACCTGTTAAATTTTTAAAGTTTACAAAGTAGTGTTTTTATTGAAAACAGTTTCAAAGGATGCAGAAATGAGAAGCTAATAATAGTGAATTTACATTTGTTGATTTAAAAATAATTTTTAAGGAAATAAAAAATCCTTTTTTACTATTAGAAGTTGATTTTGGAACATGAAGATATCACATTATTGACTAAAAGAACAGATTTAGCAGTACTAATAGCCATTAGTAGAGAATTAATGCTGCAATTCTCCACAGTAGCATTTCAATTAGAAATAGCAATAGGAAAAGGTCTAAATTAACAGAGGTCATAATAGTAAAGAGAATAAGAACAATTTTCAGTATACATGACCTATTTTACTGGGAGTTTCATCCTTGAGTCAGAGCTAAATTAAGGAGGTAGTAATTAATTTTAAAGCAGTTTATACATATACTGGACAAATTTGTTAAATGAATTATATGTGAGGGGGTCTCTCATAAGGAGTCAAGTTTGAATGCTCATTTTCATTTGAATCTACTGTTGCTATAATTATTCCAGATTATTTCCCACCACCACCACCACTGCCCAGCCTTGATATACCAGGAGGAATGGGGCAATTCCAGCATGATACCCCTGAAGGGTAGACAACTTCACTTCAAATTCTCCGAACAAAAATCTCACCCAACTCTACTAACTTACAGTCAGATTTTCATAATATCTGACTTACTACCTTATGAATAAATATCACTATAAAACCAGGTTCCTTTTGCTATTTTATATTCCATCTTATTAAAACACAAGTGCATGTGGGAAATGTTCTTGGCAGAAAACTACTACGTTCATTAATTTTTTTTTCTTTCCTACACCTGAAGGCACATGTCTAAACCTGTAGGGGTTACTTTATTATTTAATTAGAGCAGATTCTCTTCTACCATTTTAGGTGTTTCATCTAGGGTTTGATTAATATCAGTATATGCTGTACTCTGCAGCAAATAAATATAGCTTGTGCAGAAAAAAGAGTGTTCCAAAGCAAAATTAAAAAAAAAAACAGTAATGTGGGAAAATATAACATCTAAGAAATAAAAAAGTCAATATTTAAAGCCTGGAAATTTTCATACATATATAAGTTATAGTATTTGCACATATTATTTACCCACTCATTCATGCATTTATTTATTTAAAAAACACTTATTGAGTGCTCAATACTAAGGCTAATATTGTGTTAAATTCATGAGTATAAAATGAAAAAGACACTAATCTTGCCAATGAAAAACTCACAGTTGACTGTGTGCATTAAGTATTGAAATGAGGGTATGTACTGATGTTGTGGCAGATGCTATTTTTGCCCCCACACGTGTCCCCTTCAGAAAACACTGACTGAACTTCCAAAAGACAGCATTTGCATATCTTTGCTTGAGGACTTCCTTTGGCGGCAGAGGTCAGCTTTGTTCACTGGTATGGCGGCTGGCTAAAGCTGTTCAGGAATTAACCCCAGGAGATGCTCTCTGTATCATGATTAAGAGTTGATGCATAAATACCACATTCCCTGATACTCTCTGGTGGGATAAATCTGGGGTACTTTATACTGTCTCCAAGATTTCTCATGAACATTAAGCTCCAAATAACCAAAGTGCTAACTGGGTTAAACATGCACCTTATACTGGCTTCCTTTACTTCTATAATTCATTTCATTGCTTTGAAGTGTTCTTTGTACTCCTAAATAACCTTCTTCCACTGAAGTACTTTCCTTAGGGGCAATTCAAACAGAGACAAAAGACAATGTCAGCACAGAGAGGGTGGATTAACCTTCTCCTAAAGAGTTGTGAGAGCAGGGGCACAAAGGTGTTAGGAAAGATTTTACCCTGGCCCCTAAAAGAATAATCAGTGCTTTCACAGGCAGAGAAAGGAGGAAGAGCATTATATGAAACAGAGGCACAATATGTGATGGCTTACTCAAGCGGTATTCAGAAGGAGTATCAGTCCCATGAGGAACAAGTTAAATGCAGATTGCTTCTCAATCCCTCTTTAGAGTTTCTAATATAGTAGCTCTGAAAATGTGTATTTCTACTGCTGTGCTGGAGAATAGAGTTTAAGAACAGCAGACCGGAAGGGAATGGCCAAGATGTAGCTAAGCAAGAGGAACCGGATCAATGTTGCCAAGGTTCATGAATGTCCTGTTCGTTTTGCTTTATTTTACTTTGAGTTCATTATAGCTAAAAGTTTATTATAAAAAGAGTATCAAATCAAACTCATAAATTGGTGTAGATTTGTACAAAACAATACATGATAAAATTTTGGCTGAAGAACAAATGTATTCCCAATATACTTCCTGGAACAGTTTCTTAGGTTTTACTTTCTCTCCAAATTTCACAAATATGTAAGCATTAATTTTCCATGATTTCAACCAAACCTACAGCGGGTTAGGTAACATTAATTTCAAGAATAAGTGTCTGCAACTTTTCACATTCTTCAGGTTTCATTAATTTCACCAGTCTGATGAAAGAGTATATGAGATGAAAAATGTACAATAGATATTGTGAAGGGAAAGGGAAAGAAAATGCTTGACAGGAAAGAACACCTGGGAGAGAGGAGAGGAGGAAAGAAGGAAGGGAAAACATTACATATATATACAAGATGGATAACTATATCTCTAATCTCTGTTACTTCATCAAAAAGAATGGCTTATGCTTCCATTGATTGTTTATCATTTTTTCATGCCTATATCTTGTAATTTAAACAACTACTTTGAAGATAACAATGTGCAATATATTAACCATTGTTAATCTATTATTTTGATTTGGAATTCTATATCATCATTTTTATTCTTTTTTCATTTTAAAATTTAAAAAAAAAATTTTAAAAAAACCTGATGAGAATGGAAGTAATATCATGGTGTATTTTTCCAATAATTAATGAGATTTATTACTTATTCAAAATGGCATCTGGCATCCCGATCTCTTTTTTTTGCATGAATAATCTGCTATTTTATCCTTTGAAAAAATTTCCTATCATTTTTATAATTAGGATTTTTTATAAATTCTTTTGGAATTTACTTGTTATTTTTATGACGTAAATACATTATGTGATCATATAACTATCCTTGTTTCTGTCTTGCATTGTAATTTTTAATTAAAATGGTCATTATTTTCTTTTATTATTTTTGGATTGAATTAAGGAACATTGTCTTTCTCCTAGGTCATCAAAAAGTCTCTCATACTTCCATATGTTGTTAATGCTTTGTTTTTCATTTTAGGAAATCAATCAACTTGTCATTTACAATTTATTATTATGTATGATGTGAGAAAGTTATCTAATTTATATTTTAATAAATTTTTAAAATGCTACATTATGAAATTCATATATTTCATATATTATTCTCTAACAATGGGAAAATCACCTCTTGACACATTCAAACACACTTATTTTGTTTTTTAAGAGGTGGCCAATTCTTTCTTTCTTTCTCTTTCTTTCTTTCTTTCTTTCTTTCTTTCTTTCTTTCTTTCTTTCTTTCTTTTTCTTGCTGTTACCAATTCTTTAGACTGTTATCTCCTGTTCCACTTTGTATTAGTTTCTCTCTATACTTCACTGTTGTTACAGGATGCTCTTTATCATCTTTCTGACACTACTATGTGTCTCACTCTTATGTTTGTTTGTTTTTTCATGTTTTAACCATAAGATTGGTAGAAAATACTAGTCTTCAGCAATGTTACTCATTGTCCTGCCTCTCCTGGATGCAGTAATGGTTTCTTAATCTTGATTGTTAATCTGATTGGTTTGAGAGATTAGTAAAGCACTTACAGATGTGTTGGTGACTATACTTGATTGTAATTCTGTCTCCTTAAAGATAGGAGAACCTTATGACTTGCTTTGGACAGTGAGACACAAAGACTATTACATATATCACTTTAAGAATTTGAGTTAGGGTGAGAGTTACATTTTTCCCCGGATATATTGAACTCTAACAGTTAAAAATAATTATGGAATAA
Organism: Hydrochoerus hydrochaeris; assembly: GCA_004027455.1. Taxonomy (NCBI): domain Eukaryota; kingdom Metazoa; phylum Chordata; class Mammalia; order Rodentia; family Hydrochaeridae; genus Hydrochoerus; species Hydrochoerus hydrochaeris. Next base: position 33,398 of record PVLA01011885.1, on the reverse strand, counting down.
TGATAGAAAACTAGATTCCCAGGCATGATCCCTGAGTGACTACAAGAATCAGAACCCTTGAATTACTTGTGTTGGATATGCAGTAAAGATTTTTTAAAAAAATGAATCTTTTTTGATTGGATAGTTAAATTTGGGGGGTATGATTGTTTTAGTTCTTTATATATTCTAGATATTAGTCTTCTGTCTAAGGAACAGCTGGCAAAGATTTTTCTCACTCCATGGGTTGTCTCTTCACTCTGCTGGTGATTTCTTTTTCTGTGCCAAAGCTTTTTTAATAAGATGAGATCCCAGTTGTTTATTCTTTGTAATATTTTCCTGTGTGATCGAGGTTTTGCTCATAAAGTCTTTGCCTACACCTATCTCTTCAAGAGTTCTAGCTATTCTATCTTCCAGCATTTAGTGTTTGTGTTATATTTACATATTTGATCCTTTTTAATTTTAATTTATTATATGGTGAGAGATATGGTCTAATTTAAATCTTTGCATTTGGAAAGCCAGTGTTTACAGCACCATTTATTAAAGAGGCTATTTTTCTTACAGGGAAACTGTTTGGCACCTTATCAAAGATAAAGTGGATGAGTATGTTTGGAGTTGTCTCTGCATCCTCTAACCTTTTTCATAGATCTTTCAGTCTGTTTTTTCCCCAGTACTATTTTGTTTTAATCACAGCATCTTTGGAGTAAAATTTCAAGTCAGGGATTGAGCATGTGAAGTGAATAGACATTTTCCAGATGAAAGAAGTAAAAGTGACAGGTAAATATATGAAAAAAAGTTCAATATCACTGGTTATTCAAGAGGTACAAATTAAAACAATGCTGAGATTTCATCTCACTACAGAAATAATGGCTATTATCTAGAAATCAACCAAAACAAATGCTGCTTGGGCTGTAGAAAAAAGAACCTTTCTTCAATGTTAGTGTAGACTGGTATAACCACTGTGAAAATCATTGTGAAGATTCCTCAAAAACTAAAACTAGAAGGTCCACTTGACCTAGGTGTTCCCCATTTGATGTCTCCCTGAAGGAATTAAAAGCATCTTAACAAAGTGATATATGCACTCCCATGTTTATACAGAACAGTTTGTAATAGCTTCATCATGTAAAGGACCCAAATACCCACTGACAGATGAATAGCAATGTGGGTTTTTTATACAATGGAGTACTATGTAACCATAAAGAAGGTTAAACTAGAGTCATTTCTAGGTAAGTGGATGTACCTTGATACTATAGTCCTAACTGAAATAAAGTGAACACACATGTAAATAATACAATATTTCTCTGATGTGAGAAAATGAAAGTGTAAACAAAGACTAAAATATATAGTACACATTGTAAAATAGGAAGAAATGTTCAAACAGGAAGGGGAACTAGTTCAGGGGGAAAGGAAGGACAGAAAGAGGAAAAATAAAAGAAAGAAAAGGTGGAAATAAAGCTTTTGCATATAAAGAGATGTTGAAGGGAAGAGATAGGAATGGGAAAAAAAGAAGAATCAAGACATACCTGAAGGTACAATGTCACTATGGGTAATGCGATCATTATCTATATCTAAAATGCACCAATAAAATTAATTTAAAATTTAAAAAATAATTTTAAAAATGAAAATTTGTTGTCACTGATTTAGGGATATTTCCTGTAACATAACATAGGCAGTCATGGCTGATATATTGTCTCCTTGGTTTTATTCATTTGGTAATTTCCTCCAGGGGTTTCTTAAAAAGAAAGTGTATAGGAAGTACACATTTGGGATTTTCTCTGAAAATGACTTTATTTTGTTCTTATACTTAATTCATATTTTTCAGTGTATATAATTTACAAATTTACATGCTGCTGTGCAACAGATTACCTCAAAATTTAGGATCTTAAAAACACAGCATTTATCAACAGTCACTGAGTGTCAGGAATCCACAAGAAGCTGATCATGGTGGAACTTCAATTGGGTAACTCTTGGGGTTGTCATTAAGTATGAAGCTCCTGGTTACACTCTCAAGACTTGACTGGAGCAGAACGATTAATTTCTCAGTTTGTTCTCACAGCTTTTTGCAGGAGCTATCAGTTACAATTCCTTTTCTACTCTGTGCTTCTTGATAACACAGATAAGCATATGAATTTCCACAAAATAAGCCATGAGAGGACAGAGGGGAGACAGGGAAAGGGAGAGAGAGAGAGGGAGAAGGAAATGCAAAGAGAGAGAGAGAGGAGAGAGAGATGGAGAGGGAGGAGAGAGAGAGAGAGAGAGAGAGAGGAGAGAGAGAGGGAGAGGGAGGAGAGAGAGAGAGAGAGAGAGAGAGAGAGAGAGAGAGAGAGAGAGGGATTTAATCAAAACTAGACAGAAATCACAGATATGTTTTGTTTTGCTTTTTGGAAAAATAACCTAAGCCTAGAAGTGTCATATAACAACAAGAGAATCACTAAGTTCAATCCAAACTCTATGGGAAGAAAATGTGTCAACTCTTAGAGACAGGCATACCAAAAATGTGCAAACATAATTTAAAAACTATAGTACAGGGTAGGTAACAAAGGTAAAAATTTACTCATCCCTCAAGTTTAAAGTGAATACTTCAGTTTTCTCCTTGCATCCATTGTGGTTGAGAAGTTCAAAGCCATTATGATTTCTGATCCTTGAATATTTTATCTTTGATTTTGAAAAATTTAATAGTGATTAGCCTTGGTATGGTTTTATGATATTGATTTTGCTAGACATTCTGTAGGTCGTTTAAATCTCGAGATACATTTTCTTCATTTCTAGGGTGGTTTTATAATTTCTTTGATAAGTTTCTTTCTATAATTGCTTTTCTCCTTTTTCTCTATAGCTCCCACTGTTTGGATATGGGACTATCCCGAGCGTGTTTTCTCATCCACAACACTCTTGCTCCTCTGCTGCACAGCTCCTTGGCAATGGCAGCCACACTATGCATTGCAGTGGTTCTAGTAGCATTACTTCCGGCCCTTCTACAAAAGATGCAAGTAGCCACTTCTTTCCTGATTTGGGATGATCAAAATAACTCAAGATATTGCCAAATTCTCATCGGTGGACAAATCTCCTCCATTTGAGACACACTAACATATAGTGATCTTCATTTTTTTCCTAGTTATCTATCTCTTCATTTACGCTATTTTCTAGATTTCTTCCAATTCATTTCTTCTGTTGAACATTTAATGGATCTTCATTTTAACAGACTTCATTTTTCAGAGAAGTTTTATGTTCACAGAACAATTTAAGGGGAAGAACATGAAGTTTGCATACATCCTCAGCCCTCTTATATGTACAACGTCTTCTCAACAACATTCCAAGTCACAGTGTCACTTTTGTTACGACTGCCGAACCACCGTAGATCTGTCTCTAGCACCCATTTTATATAATGTACTGTAGAGTTCATTTGTGGTATATAAGATAAAGGTATGTTAAATATATAATGAAAATTATCTGCCATTTTGTATCATATAGTTACTTCAGTAACTTTAAAGTTTTATTTAAATTTTACTTTAAGTAACTTCTCTTTCTCTGAAATGTTTTCCATACCATCTTCACTTTCTTATGGATAAAGTAACAAGTCTTACTTAGAAATGGTAATTGTAGCTATTTAAAGTAGTTTCTTAAGATCTAGGCTTTTCTCTCTTTAAAAAGTTGTTATGCTTATTTCTCCAACATGTCTGCTTATTTATGTTGGTTTATCTTTTGTGAGATGTATTTCCAAATATGTTGACTATGTTGCAATCTTAATGTAAATGTGATGGTATCACCAGATACAAACTTTGGAAAGTAACTAGGTAATAAGGATGGAACACTCCCAAATGGGATTAGTGGTCTGTTAAAAGAGGTTTCAAGGGGATTCCCCACCTCTTCTGCTCTGTGAAGTCAGCGAAAAGAATGTCACCTACCAACCATGAAGCCAGCCCTTATCAGACCCCAGATCTGCCAAAAAATTGTTGCTAGCTTTCAGAACAATGGGAAATAAATTTCTGTTGTTTATAAAATACTGCAGTCACTGTGGTGTTTCTTATCACATCCCAAATGGATGAAGATACACTTATTTGTGTTGTGCGCATCAGATTTCTCAGAAAATAAATTTGTGTCTCTTGTCCAGAGGATAGAAACTTCAGAGTGAAAGGGATAAGGAGCAACTGTTGCTCTTACAAATAAATATAACTAGTACCCCTCTTTTCAGCATGACGGCTCACTCCTTCTTTCGACTAATGGTGCTTAACCACATTTTGAGGACTACCCACTTTCAACTGTAGCACAAAGCAAACTACTCAAGTAGTTGAGATGGGAGAAGAGTAAAGCCTAACTATTCTAGAAAGGTAGTTGGAATATAATTTCCCTTTTAAGAACTTCAAAATCATCCTTTTACTTATAGTCTTAGTTGGAAATATACGGCCTGCTGAAATACCAAGTGGCTGCAATTCAAGAGTATTTCTGAGATAGAGAGGACTTAAATCAATATTTTAAATTGTCATTTTTAATTGAAAGTCTATAGCAAAGATTGTCTCTTATCTTCATGTATTCTGCTGTAGCATCTATATTGAACCCATCCAACACTTTAAGGCTTAAATTTCCTGCACTGCAATATTTTAGGGGATAATTACAATTTGTTAATTGAGCAAGTGAATGGCCTTAGCACAGTCCCTAATTACAAGGCTGGGTCATTATTCTTAGGCTTCCCCAGACCTATAGTTTGGTGTATACTACAGTCCCAAGCTTTAAACTGAAACAGCACTTTTCCAAAGGTTTACTTTCATTAATAAAGTAGCCACAGAACAAATCCACAGCATCTGGATTTTTGGTCTGACTTGTCTCCAGTTCCACATCTTGCTTGAAGTAATTTTAATCCCAATTACCCCAGAACTTCCAAATAATTGGTTGTCATCATTGCCTTATGATTCAAAGACGAGTCTGGAAGTAAGTTCTGCTCCAATCTATGATTTACATTGCTGTTTCTGCAGAAGTTTGTTGTGTTTGTGTGTGTGTGTGTGTGTGTTGATAGAAATACATCCTTTTTCAATTTATATTTTTATTGCTATATTTTGGTAGCAGATAAAGAAGCTTCTTAGGTTAGGAATCTCTAATTACAGGTTAACATTGACTTTTACAATACATATGAGCATAATGTATAATTTTTCTATACAGTTCACTAGATCACTAGATCAGAGAGATTCAAGATAAGATGATTAGGGTTATTTTTCTCATGGGTGGCATTGTAGAGCATTCCACAGGCCTACTAGCCAAAGTGTAAATTCAACTAACATTAACTAAGTCATCTACCAACATTAATGACTATAAGACATTTTAAGCATTGTGACAAATAACAAGGCAAGGATTCAACTCATTGCTCCACTCCTCCAGGCTTCAATGTCTTTCTCATTAACAATAATTAGAAAATAAAATAGAAACAGCTTGCATGTGACTTATTACCTGAATTATCATCTTTAACATTTCTCTTATGACTTTTTAACATTTAATTACAATGTCCATCAACTTTTTTAATAAAACGAGACCTCACCTGATGATTTTGTGAAGTTCTTCCTATGCAGTTGGGTTCTTGCTGATGAACTTTTGCCCTACTCCTATGTTCTCAAGATTTCTATCTACTTTGTCTTCCAGTAGGTTTAGTGTTTCTGTCTTAATATTTAGATCTTTGAACCATTTTGACTTTAGTTTAGTGCATGGTGATAGACATGGGTCTAGTTTAAGTCTCCAGCATGTATAAAGCCAGTTTTTCTAACATGACATATTAAAGAGGCTGTCTTTCTTCCAGTGAACATGTTTGGCCCCTTTGACAAAGATAAAGTGGCTGAACATGTTTGTAGTTGTGTCTGTAACTTCTGTTCCACTGATCATCATTTTTTTTTTGCCAGCACCGTGCCAATTTTATCACAGTAGCTTTGTAGGTATAATTTCAAGTCTGGTATTGTAATACCTCTTCCCTTGCCTTTATTGTTTAGGATTGCCTTTGCTGTTCTAGGTCTTGACATTCGTACAGAAAAATTTATTTCTCTTCACAATTGTGTTTATAGTAATATTTTAGACAAGATGTATTACCTAAAAATATTTTCTAGATGGTAACAAACAATTATGGAATTATTCTTGGACTATAAGTATTTTAAATAGTTCAATTAATATAAGGGAAATATTTTATGACAATTTTCCATGTAATAAAAGATAATAAGGTATATGTACATTATGAAAGCTTACAAGCCAAGGCTTTATTAAGGAAAAAACATGAAATACAATGAATGTGATCTTGCATCTAATGTTAAAATTAACTGAATATCCACAAAATATTTGTATTTTGTAGTGTAATTATAAAAATACTTCAACCAAAGTACTTTGGTGGAAGGTATTATGACAGGAATTATATTAGGAAAAATGCCAAACAAATAACTAGTTTTATATAATCCCACTACAAAACAGAAAATAGAGCAAATATTAAAAGTACCCTCCCTTTGGGCTGAGGATTTAGCTCAGTGATACAGTGTCTGCCTGGCAAGTGCAAGGTCCTGAGTTTCTTTCCCATTACAAAAATAAATAAAAGTAACCTCCTCTACTGGAACAAATTCTGTTGTGATATTTACTATCTTAAGGTCTCCAGAATAAGAGAATATCCAAAAGTTAAATAATGGTTAATATCCAACAACCAACTCTTTCAAGAGACAACACTTACTTCAACATTCCCATTATGTGTAACTTCAAGCTATCAATGCAGTATCACTAACTATAGAGTTGTTTGAAAATCATTATATAACAATTCCACTAGAAAGAAATCAAGTTTATAGATAATAGTGCCATATATAAAAACAGTTAGGGAGGGTTGATTTTGGAGAATCTATTACATTTGCTTATAATATAATTTATTTGTTTCAAAACAATATTTTTAATAATTCTGTGTTTAACAACTGCCTCTTCATATTATTGGAAATTTAAGGAGTGTCGCCAGCACTCTGCTGATTCAAGTTAAATATTTTTCTGTTAGTGTGTATACCTACCCATACTTCATTAATTTTTCTTATTTTTTAAAGACATTACTTTATATAGTAGATTTGCCTTTGTCAAAAAAATTATTAAACAGGGATGAAGTGCTGCTATCTCTACAAGTCAAGCTGGAAATCATGGCTCCCAATTAGTACCACCTAGTGGCAGGTTTTGGATTACAAATGTTGAAACCATAACTCTTTTTCCATGCAGTTTCTATGTTTATTAGTATATGTTTGTAGTACATTTAGTACATTAATTTTAGGTAATAAGTGCATGTATTTAACATATTTCATGATTTTTTCATTCACCTTCCTTTCCCCACCCACCTTTATTGAGATCCTCTTTCCCCATTTTCATTATTTTTGCTATTATTATAATTACTATTATTATTGGTTCATATTTGTGACATATAATCATTACATTTATTGTGGGTAGTTGGTACATCTACACAACACATCTTAAATGTTTTTACAACTCCTTCCCCTCCCTCTAATTTCACCTTCCACCTATTGGTCCCCTTCCCATTTTCAAAAGATCTATCTTTCTGGATTTTTCTCAATCTTTTATTCTGCTCTTTTCTTGAATCAAAAGAGGAACACATGAAATTTAAGTTTATGTGTCTGCTTTATATTTTTAAGGTGTATCAATTTCCATAGAAATGTCTCAAATTTATCTTTTTTATGGATCAGTAATATTCCATAATGTATACACTCCATATTTTGTTCATCCACTTATTTTTCATTTTATGACATCACATTTTTTATTCATTCATATGTTGATGGATATATAGGCTTTTTCTAAGACTTAGCTATTATTAATTATGCTTCTATAAGTTTGGTATGCCTGTATTCCTGTAATATTATATCTAGATGCCTACCAGGGGAACGGTTGTATTAGATGGGATTTCTAGTTTTGGGTTTTTGATAAATCTCCATACTAATGTCCACAATGGTTGCACCAGTTTATGTTCCCAACAACAAGTAAAGGTTCCTTTTTCATTGCAGCCATGCCAGTATTTATAATTATTTGATATCTTGATGATTGTTATTCTTTCTGTCACAAGATATAATCTTGGTAATTTTAAAATTTGCAGTTCCCTAATGGTAAGAGATATTAAACATTTTTTCATATGTGTATTGTCCATTTGTAATTCTTCCAAGAGGTATCTATTCATTTTGATTACTAATTTTTTGATAGAACTTTTATTTGGGGGGGTCTTATATTTTGAGTGTTTCATAAATTCTATATATTAGTCTTCTGTCTGGAGAATAGCTGGCAAAAATTAACAAAATATCTACACAGTAAAGGAATAATGGACAGAGCAAGGAGAGAAGCTACAGAATGGGAAGAAGGCAAGGAAGTCCACTGTCACCACTTCTGTTCAACATAGTACTCAAAACATTCGCAGGAGCAATCAAATAAGGGAAATAAGTAAAAGCAATATAGGAAAAGAAGCCAAACCATTATTTTCAAATGACATGATCCCCACATAGAAGACCCCTGAAATTTCATCAAAAGATCCCTAGAATTAATAACTAAATTCAACAATGTAGTAGGGTATAATATCAACACAAAAAAATCAATGTCATTCTTGGTATTTCCCATTGATAAAGAAATTAGGAAAACATTCACAATAGCATCAAGAAAAATTAAGTACCTAAGAATTAACCTACCCAAGGAAGTGAAATGAAAACTACAGTAATTTGAAAAAAGTTACTGAAGAGGACATCAGAAAAGAGAAAGGTATCCTCTGCAGCAGAACTAATATTGCCCAAATGGTCATACTTCCAAAATTGATAAGCAGATATAACATAACCCCTTATAAACAATATTCCTACAGCATTGCTCACAGAATAAAGAAAATAACCTTAAATGTCATACAGAACCAGAAGAGATCTACAGTACCAAAAGCAATCCTGGGCAACAAGAGCAAACCAAGAGACATCACAATACCTGACTTCAAGTCATTCTACAAGACTATGGTGATAAACACATGTGGATCAATGAAACAGGACAAAGGATGTAGAAAATAGCCTAGACACATTCAGCTAATTGATCTTTGACAAAGAAACCAAAAACATATGTTGGAGTAAAGACAGTCTTTAACAAATGGTGCTGGAAAAACTGTCAATCCATATGCAGAAGATTGAAGCTGGATCCACATTTCGCACGTGTACTAATCTATGCACTTTAAATGAGTTTTAAATTAGATACACACACACACACACACACACAATGGCATTCTAAAGATATGACAATAACACTCCCTAGAAAAACTAAATCAGTACACCTGGTTTAGATTTTATACCCTTCTCAGTTATATTTAATTCTGTTGTTGAACTAAGACTAAAATCCATTGGGAAAGAAAAAAAACGCTATGCTTTACAATCCTAATTTATTTCATTTTGAAATGTTACCCTACATTATGAAATTATACATATATATGTGTAAGCATATATTACCTACATATATTATATGTATATATGGACATGTAAGTATATATTATCTATGTATATTACATGTATAAGTATATATTATCTATGTATATTGTATGTATATATGTATGTATATGTATATAGTATATATGTATATGTAAATATTTTATGTATATATATTTTTATGAAGCCTCATGTATCTCTCATCACCTTCAAAAATTATTTAGTCATCAATCAACATTTTGCCAAATTTGCTTCCTCTATTACTGTGTTTTCTAGAAAAATACATCTTTGAAGTTTGTGAAAGATAAATATGTTTGCAATATTAATTCAGCTGAAAACACCTGAGCACATATTTGAAATTTCTATTTATAAATTATTTAGCAATATTAAATGCAAAAATAATTAAACATTTCGGTTAGTAAATATTGGAGTAGATGTGGTGGTGCACTCTAGAGAAGTGAAAAATGTTAATGTCAATTTTCTTGTGTGGTCATCATACGAAGCCAGTTAGATCCTGAGGTATGTCCAGGCATACTTTGTCCTGTTTTCTTTCCCAAGCTTTCATGATTTGTTTAATTCTGCCTAATTTTTTCTTTTAGGAATTCAAGGGTTACTTCTACCTGTTCTTTCCTGGCTGGGAGACTCAAATATTTGCTAGAGCTCATTCTATACCTTGAGAGCTCCCAACGCACCAAGGGATGAACCAAATATTTGTCGCATTATTAAAAAACTGACACAATAATTTGTTTTTCTCCATAAGCTTTTTGAGATCAGGGTCTATATTTTGTCCATTTTGTGACTTTAGCTTTTAAATGCAGTATCAAATTCATACTAAAGTTAAGATTTATTTATTAAATAAATGATAAGTCAGTGAATGATTAATTCTGGAACATTTTTGGTGTTCATATCAAAGACAGAAGAAAACTGCTAAATCTGCAAATGTGAAGATGTATAAGAATATGTGAAATATTTTTATCTTCCACTCCCATAATCACCATCACACTGATACACAGGTTTTATGAGAAGATGCCACACTAAATATTTTTTTATATTTCTTTTTATGAGTGACCATGGGTAAGAAGAATTAAACTACTAATATACAAAGGTCAGAGAAGGTTATTATCAGTACACAATAAGCCAAACATTACAGGTCCTTTACAGCTTCTCTGTGAAAGCTTAACCATACTCAGTATTTATGTATTACTTTTAATAATCAACATTTCATGAGAGAAATCCTAAGTTTGTCTTGTATTTCTGGGAAAATAGACATACAGAAAGGCAATTATAATATTCACTAAAATATTTACATGACTTTTGTTAAGTAAAACATTTAAGATCTATTTAAATTAAATTTTTTAATCTTATAAACTATATTACCATATTCTTTAATTGAATTTTATACTCATCTTTTGATCTTTGGACTAAAAAATCAAAATTTTATTTGATTATAATTAGCAATTCAAATTATAATTAAAATATCACTTGCTACACAATCAAGAAAAACAAGCTCAAAGATACAGACTTTATAGTATGTTTCTATTAGGGTACTAATTAATTGTGCCACTGCTCCAGTAAAGAGGAAGAGTAGAATATAATACAAATAATTGTAACTTCGTGATTTCTCAATACAATTTAAGTTAGTAACCACACGATTAATTGTTAATTAAATTGCTCAATGCCAGCATCCACTATGCTAAAAGAATTAGGAAGAATAGCTTTGTTTTCTGGCACTTTCATATAGGATTTCAAACATGATATGATAAAGAAATGCATTACTTTTAAATATGCTGACATGCTAATCATTAAGACATAGTGAATATTAATTTTCATAACAGTGCCATTCTTACATGTGGAGACCAAAAGAGTAAAATGGGAAAAGTAATTAGGAAGTCATAAGCTTAAAAGGTCAGTAATATTTTCTCAAAAAATATGTACAAGTCATCAACAAGTTTATGAAAGAATGTTCTACATCATTAACCATCATGGAAATGCAAATCAAAACCACAATGAAATATCAGTTAGCACAGCTATGATTGAAAAGCCAGAAATTAACAAATTTTGGTGATCATCCAGAGAAGAGGGACCTCATGCAGGAAATTGGCCTATTGAAGAGATATCTGTTCTCCTTTGTTTATTACAGAACTATTTCATAATATCTAACACATGGAATCAACTTAGGTGTTCATCGACAGATGAATAAAAAAATAAAATGTACACATATTACATACACAATGGAAGATTCATATGCAATTGGTATTATTCAGTTATAGAAAGAATTAAATCCTGTCACTGGTATCCATACGTATGAGATTTGAAAACATTAGTATTAGGGAAATTAAACTAGGCATAGAGAGACAAATATGACATGTTCTCACTTACGTATGGAAACAAAAATATTCAGTTCAATAAAAGTAGAAAAATAGAATCGAGGTCACCAGAGCATAGGGAAGTTAATAGGAAAGAAAATGTCATGTCAGAGGATGGATAACAGGTATGAATAAGCAGTTGGCAGGAATAAATTGTGATATTGCGTAACAGAGTTAGGTGACTACAGCTTCCAATGATTTATTATGTATTTTATAAGGAATTAGAAGAGAGGATTTTGAATGTTTTCAAAACAAAGAAATGATAAATATTTGTGGTTATTGAAATGGTATTTACACTGGTTTGATCATTACACATTACATACATGTATTTTGACTTTGGTCATGATTAAAATATGACGTGGTACCTATAAATATATACAATTGACATATGTTAATAAAAATCAAAAGTCACAACATTTTTTCAGTTTTTTTGTTTTGCTTTGGTTGGTTTTTGTCTTTTTGAGACAGAGCTTCACTATGTAGTTCAGGCTGGCCTTGATCTCACTTTGTAGCCCAGGCTGGCCTAGAATTTGCAGCAGTCTTCCTGCCTCAGCCACCTGAGTGCTCAGATGATAGGCATCCACCATCACACCCAAACTAAAGTCATAACATCTTTAAAAAGGTAATTAAAAAGAGAAAATAATTCTCATATTATATTGAGAAATATAATTTTTACTTGGGCATTAAATTTATTGCAAGTTAGGGGAATTTCTATTTATTCTTTTGAATAACACAGAAATTATAAATATCACAGTGTATATAAATGGAAAAATTACCAAATTTATTTTGGACTATGCATTTAATAATTTTTAAATTTCATTATATTAGTAAAACTACATGTTTTAGTGCCATGAATTTTGTTTTACTTCTAAGTCATAATTGTGCATATCAATAGAATGGAGCTTTGTAAATAGCATTATAGTGCCTGAAATCTAATTCTACTCTTGTTTTAAAGCAAAAATTTCAGGACAATAGCACATATCTTCAAAAGTGTTCTTTTGAGTCCATAATCCCTTATTTCTATGGTTAACTTGAGTTACTGTTATAATTTGAAAGAAGTCTGAAGTAATCAGAGTGCAAATATGTTTGAAGAAGAGCCAAGAATATACCGACACATATTTCTGGCTAGTAATAGCAAAGTCAGAGTCATAGCTGTGTCTTTCCAATTTCCTTAATGAGGGGGAACCAAGGATCAGATACACTTTATCAATTAGTTCATCAGTCATGAATTAATGGAGCTATGATTTAAACTTGGAGAAATCCATTTCCAAAAAAAAATTTTTGAGGCAGTGCCCCACTGTATAGTACAGGCTGGCCTTGAACTCGCTTATGTAGCCCAGGCTGGGTTTGAACTCATAGCTATCTTCCTGCTTCAGCCTCCAAAGTGCTGGGATTACAGGTGTGCAGCACTATGCCTCGCTACAACTGTATTATTAACTGTGTCCTAGACTAACTTACTCTTAGAAAAGCTCCCAGTATTGTTTAGTACTGTCAATATACAGTACACAAAATAAAGGCCTGCTTTATAGAAGTTTATTTTCTCTATGGTTTTGTCCTTTATATATGTACCAAAGATAGCTAATTATTTCAGAATGGAAGTGAAGATATTGTAGCCTGTGATGCTGATATGGTTGTCATCACATGGACAGGAAGGCTCTTGCCTCACAGGAAACTTGCAATCTTATGACAATATCTAGCTTCTTCAGTTGCCTGATTAAAACTATTCTGTATATAGTGACTCACTTACTTGCACTGAATGTGCTTTGAACCAATCAGTACACAATCATTTTCCTAGAAAGATGAGATAAGCTCATTATTTGGTGCTTGGAAAACATGTATTTTTCTGATAGCAGCAATAATAATTATAGTACTTTATAGTTCTGTAGAACATTTGTCTAGAGAATTTACAGGAGTTTCACATGCATATTACTCATTGTACAGTGTTTTTACTGCCTATATCTCAGTGGGAATATTGAAAGTAGTGTTTTCAATATTTAAGTACACATTATTTTAAAATGCCATTTTCTCTTCTCCTTGTAAACTATTATTCCTCTTCAAAATGAAAACATTTATTTTATGTCTACCCTAGAAATATAACAAGAATAATAAATATGGTTATTCCTCACTCTCATTTGAGCTAATAATGCAAACAAATTTCTTATTTCCCTTAGTAAGCGATATTTTCTTTCTTATTAACTTTCCTTCCAACCACAAAATGTTTTATTTTTCTTTTGCTGATTGTATTTCTATCCATGTACGCCAAAAGGAACTTTGTAAATTTTTGTTTTCTGTGACACAAGACATTTCTCTTAATACATTGTTCTCTTTAATATTTTGACTCTGAACATGACAGTGAACAGCTTTAAAAATGGGAGATGAGAAAGCATTTTATTCATAATCAACGCATGGTCACTGAACTCTACCGGACAGATGACTGGTGAGCAATAACTCTGCTGTCTTAGAATGTCCATTATTGTTCACTGACTTCTTCTATCTCCTGGTTTTCTTCCTACCACAGTATTTTTCCAGGATTTTTGGCAGGTATATTCCTTCCTCAGTCAATAAAAGTTAAGTTCCCCAAGGCTTTGTCTCGACCAATCTTCCTTTTAGCTGAATTCTCTTCTTTGGCTATTCTATACATTTATAAAACTTTAAACAGAACTATAAGCCTACATATGCTGTATTTATATCTTGCTTATTTATATTTCTTTCGTGGTTCATGTGGCTGCCCAATATGTATCTCAAAATTGCTGTTCATAAATCTGGAAATACCTCCACCTCCAAAAATGATCTTCCTTTTTTATTCTCTGTCTCAGTATTATATAATATGCTTAGGAATTCACCTTGACTTTCCCTTCTGTATCAACTCTGCATTCAAATAGATCATACATTGTTAGTAATACTCCTACAAACATATATACCTAGAATATGTGGTTATCTGTATTTCCACTGTCATCTAAAGCCAGGTGTACTTAATTCATACATTGGTTTGCTAAATTGTCACTCTGCTTTCAGAGAATTAACTTCTAATCTATTATCTTCAACACCACTGCTTTACTTAAAACTTCCAATAGTTTTCCACTACGATAAAATATATAATCTCTTCTTGTGAGTTACAAGAATTTATACAATCTAATCCTTGCCATATTCTCCCCCATTTTTTTTACCATAAGCATGCACACTAGCTTTTTTTTTTTTGGATACTTATACATTTCAAGATCTCTCGCAACATTTCAAGATTTTGTTCATGTGACTCCCGAATACTTTTCCCTGGTTACAGATCTATTTTAATATCTTTTCTATAGAGATATCCTCTCAGTTGCTAGACTATAGAATATCCTTTTAAAATATTTCATAGCTTTTTCTAATTAGACACAATTACTGAAACTTATTGCTACATTTTCATATGCAAAATTATTTATTTGAAATATGTTTCCCCCACTCAACTTTAAGCTTCAAAGGGGCATAAACAGTAGGTGCTTTTTAAATTTGTATATCGTTCTTGGTAATCAGCAGTCAATTATTTGTTGACTAAACAAATGAGAAGGCAAATAAAAAGGAAATAAGATTGTGATGCTGTTACTCATCATATATATTACAGTGTCAAGCAAATATATAATATATAATTTATAAAAATTCTTGAGAGAATAAGTTCTTGTATAGACTTAGGGAAGTATAAGAAGACACTTTTGTCTATTAAATTCCAGATACTATGGTATGTTTAAGGTTACATAAACGAGATATATCTTCCAAGTATTTAAGGTATCTACAAAAAATTAAAGAGATTCCATGTGACTCCACTAAAGAAAGAAAGAAATGCAGATGAAGACAAAAACATGATTAATCAATGACTGATTTTATGTAAATGAAAAACTGAGGAAGCAAAATGTTTGAAGAGCTTATGACTCATTTCTAAAGACCATCAAGACAATGATACTAGGAATTTGTTACTAAGTGACCACTTAGCTGGATAAGGAGGCTTCTCTGGGCAGGAGGTTTATATCCCATAGTAAAATTTCTAGAGAATAGAAAGCTAAGTAAGGTAGGTGGCAGACCTGAGTCAAGTTGCAGATTATGCTGAATCAAAGTGCCCTGGCACTTTGGGAGAAGTGATATTTCATTAGAAACACTTGATTTTATCAATTCTTTGGTTTATCACCTTTGCTTATCTGGTCTATTCTTTCTCTTAGTTGTATGTGAGTAATTTTATATGTCTATGCCAACCTAAATTGATTTTTATCTCATTCAGTTTTCTCTCTTGAGTATTATCATCATTCATCTTCTCCTTTTTGTCCCACATTGAGAATTGAAACCCTCCTTGTGAAAGAATTTCATAGTTATTTATTCTTTATTTTAGACACAAGTGTGAGAACTTCTATTATGTAGTTGTGTGGTAGAGATGAAAAGTAGCTACTGAAAATGATCAGAAATTCCTTAGTTTACCTCTTAATTATATTTACTAAGTATGTCTCATATGTCAAGCAAAGAGCCAAGTAATGAATACATAATTCCTATTAAGTATTTCATTGTGTGAACATGTGTGTTTCTGTGTATAGAGTTATGAAGGTGAAGAGAAAGAAAGAAAAGGTAGTTGTGTAAACAAGTCAGTACAAAATTAGTTTCATAATATGGAAGATGTGTGTACTCAATGAAAATAGGAACAGTTAAGGACATAACATTGCAATTATTTATGACTGTATAAAGTATATTAAAATGGTTTATTAATGTTATTGTAGATTAGGGTCAGCAATTTAAGCCCATGCACTTGTTGTTTTTATTGTGGGAAAAGAAACAGCACATAAAATTAATGATTTTTGTCATATAAGGTTAACAGTACATTGACATTAAATGTATTCACATTGTTACATAATCATCACCTTCAGCCATCTTCAGAACTTTTTCATGTTCCAATTTAAAACTACACGGCATGATAAAACACAACTCACTATTCTGCCCTACTTTGAATCCCTGGAAAAATGATTACTTTTTTTTTTCTATGGATTTGCCTACACTAGATGTTTTGTCTAAATCAAATCATACAAGAATTTTCTTTTTGTGTCTGGTTTATTTCATTTAACATAATGTCTTCAAATTCCATCCATGATGTAGCCCCTGTCAGAAAGTCCTACCTTTTCAAAACTGAATAATATTCTGCTTTATGAATATGAAACATATTTGATTTATCTATTCTATTTTAATAGATTTTTAGGTTTTTATTACCTTTTTACCATTGTGAAAAACGTGGCAATGAACATAGGCATAAGAATATCTATTGGGGGCCTTGCTTTTAATACTTCATGCTTTATATACAAAATACAATTATTGGACCTTATGGCAATTATTTAATTTTTGAAGTACTCAGCATGTTTGATTATTTTGCTTTTCTTCTCTCAGCTTGTTTTTTTCCTTTTTATTTATTTATTTTTTGCAGTACTGGTGATCAAATTTATGACCTTGAGCTTGCCAGGCAGGGGCTTATGCCACTGAGCTAATTCCCCAGCCCTCATCTTGCTTTTTAAATAAAGTTTCATTGTATTATAATAAAAACCATTAATTTGTTTCGTATAGAAGCTATTCTCTGGAACAGTACAGTTGAACAGTGAATGATAATGACCATATTATCCATAAAGTCTAAAATATTTACTTCTTGTCTCATTACAGAGTAATTTGAGAGGGTTTAATAACAATGTGTCTTTTATTATAAACATAAAAATAAAAATCTAAATATTCACTGTATATTTATACAGTACACCTCTTCCAGACTCAAGCACTTGCTCATCCAACGGTTTCTTCCATTGTATTCAATAAGAGAAGAAAGCATAAAACATATTGCCAATAATGAAAATTTGCATTTGAATCTTCCATCTAATGTATACATTTACAGTATCATTCTGTGACTCATGATCACAAGGCAAGTTTTAGCGATAGCAGTTGAGACAGGGTATTAATACTGGAATAAAATCATTTGAGATTTCTACTTCCATGTGATATTGTGTCTATGATTTTTCATCTGTATGCTGCGAATAAGATATTCTATCTCCCAGTATGTAAGTTCTTTTGACTCCTTGAAGACAAGTTTTCTATGAAACAGAAGAATTGATACCACATTTTTCTGTATCAGGAACAGGCATAATTATGCTAAACACGCTGACTCTGTCCTTGTCACTTTCTGAAACAGTTCTGGAAAACTTCTTTCACAACTGTCTTTACATGTAGATGTGATTAAAAAAAACACAATGAATTTCAAGGCCAAGTGCCATGCAAAGGAAAAGCAGGCTTGTAAAGACATCATGATGTGTTCTCATTCATCTTCATTGCATTCACTGGATCAGGAAACACATGACATGTGACTTTCCCCCAAAGTCAAAAGGATCATGAAAGTTAAAGTTTTATTATCAATTCAGGACATTGGGAAGCCACAATAGGACAACTAAAGACACTCACAAAAGAAGACTTTCAGAATTGCTTCAGGAAGTGGCATAATGAGATAAGATCACAGCAAGGGGGAGTATCTGAGTGGAATGGATGGCAATGTCTTTAATGTAATTTTTTTTTAAAACTAAATATTCACCATATATTTTGATCATATTTTGTATAATTGTAAAATAATTTTGCTTCCAAATGCTTAACTATAAAACAACAGATCTATGTGCCATATGTGACAAACAACATATTTCCTTGGAGTGCTAAAGATCAGGGTAAAATATTCCTTCTCACTGATTTGCACATAGCCATATTTAGGCTCATAAATGAGTACAACTGACAAACAGAAACATACATAATTCAGAGATAGATCTCAGGTACCAATAGCCAAAACAATTCAAAAGAATTACCTCACCGTGCTACAAATTGTGTACTCACCTGTCATCATATTATATATATAATAATAGCCTTTCAAAAGGATTTTAGGCTGGTGGCTGGAAATTAGAAGCATATTATGCACATAAAATTGGATGATTTAGAATACACTTAAAATGACTTAGTAAATCTTGTTTGCTGTGCCAATAGAGCTTCTGCTTGGTGTTTAAAGATCTGTTAATCAAAATATTATAATTTGGGATCTTAATTTACCACATAAAATACTTCATTAGATAGATGGAGGGTAAAATGATGGAAAGAAAAATATGGAAGAAGAAATTGAGATGTGTCATGTGCATGTACCAGCACACTGCAAAAGATGCCAATGTTATGTGCTAAATCATGCATTAACAATGACATAAAAATTATACCTATTCAATTTTTACCTGGTCATGCCATATGAGGATCAACAGTTTAAAATCACACCTAAGTCTAAGCACCATTGTTTTTACTTTGAAGACTTTATAGAGTTAATAGATATACTAATTTTCCAAGTTTAAAATACACATAAAATTCTTTCTATTGCAAATACCCCATATTATATGCTTTTTGAAATGTTGAACATTTTCTATGTATATCATTTATATGATATAAAATACAACATTTTCTTCAATTATATATAAAATTATTGTTATTTTAATTTACACTAATTTTACTAGGAGTTTCAATTTTATGAAGTTACATTCAAGATAAATATAACATAAATAAAATAGAATAATGTGGAATATTGTAAGAAATTTTCTATTCTTCTGAATAGCTAATCAACCTGTTTATATTTAACCATCTTTGTATATACTTGTTATAAATATACTTTTAAGAAAATGTTTGTATACTTTTCTTTAAGATTGCTAAATAGTGAAATTCTACTATAATTTGGATAAATTAATAGTTTTGTTCACTGTCACACAAAAGCTTAGGGAGTAATTTGTATAAGGAATGATTATAAATTATTGTGACAGAAAATCATGTAAATTCATAGAACGTTCCACTGGTGCAGAAGAAGTATCTGGATGAACCTACTCTGAAACCCTTGATAGAAAACGAGAGCAGGATATGGAAGTATTATTTAATTAAAGTACTTTTTTGGGTCTGTCCAATATCCCTTCTGCAATAGGTAGAATTATTGCTTACCAAACATCCCAGTATTCCATTGCTCTCCATGCTCCTTTGAAATTGCAATGGGCAACTTGGGAAGCAGAACTGTGAGAGAAATCACATATTCCTCCTCTGAGGCACTTTCAGGTCAGTGTCTATTCCTCAGCTCCTCTTTGTTATTGCCCCTTTGGTTTCCATAGTGATATGAAAGAGCCATAAAATGGAGACACTCTAGGTCTCTGAGTTACTGCAAGGCAGATAGTTGCCTACTTTACCTTTTAAGTTATATGAGTCTGAAATAAACATTTAAAGGGTTAGTTTTTATGGCTGCTAGCATTAATCATTCTAAATAAACATCTCTACCTTTTGTGTGGTTTCCTTAATAAAATAATTGTTGTTTCATTCCACATTATTTTCAGGGAATTTGTGATCATACTGCTCTGCAAATTCTATAATGATTTGAAACACTGACATAATTGACGTCAATTATATTTAGGTGTTTTAATCTGGAATTGAAAATAATGAGGACAATATAGTTTACAGCTAAACTATCTTGACAGAAGCATCTAGAAAACTAACTTTTTTGAACTCCATGTGTCTTAGTGCTATATCTCATGGGTAATAGTTGTCTTTACATTTCTGTGAGGTATCTAATAGATTGGTATCCAAAGATTCCTTTTCTATGAAATTTCTCTCCAGGAGATTCTATTTCACTTAAGTTAAATGCAAATTGTTTGTGCTTCTTATAACCAAAGCTTCTTAATGGCTATAGGTAGGGAAAATTTTTATTTATGAAATTAGACTCAGAAGAATTTTAGAACATGAGTGTTTTAGATAAAATATAGTTTATTGTAGAGATGCATGAAAACACAAGTCAGAGAAGCAAAGGTATGTTAGGGTATTGAATGCTCGACCAAGAATTTTGGATGCTAGCCTCTGGGTGGGGGTTATAAAATCAAATGCCTTCAGGCTAAATGTGGGACACAGACAACTGTAAAGCTTTGCGAAGTATAAGTTAAACTGATTTCATTGGCCAGTCAAATCCCTGCCCTGTTTTGCTACCTTTTAAAGTTCTCTTCTGGCTGAATGAAACAACAGGCCAAACATATCCTGCACTCTTCAAGGGTGACAAGGTTGAAAACAAAGGTATCAATAGAGAACAATGAAGATTCTTCTCCTGGAGAACAGGAAGCAGAAAGTGCTGCTTTATGAAGGTTAACTTGTCAAAATAGACTGGGATTTGGATGGGAGAGGTCTCTTAAAAGGAATCTATTGACTTAACACAGGTGTCAAGAAGAATGAAAAGGATAACATGATATGAAAAACAGTTGTAAAGGAAGGATCTACAGAACTCAATAAATACTGAAATGTGGAATTACAGGTGGTGGGGGTATAAAGAGAAGATAATATATGTTTTAGCCTGAGGACTCATCAGAAATAATGCAGGTATGTTTCTGAGATTGCAAACCTAAGTAAGGTGCAGCTTTGAATGAACAATATAGTTGTACAGTTGACATGGTACATGTAAGACTTCATAATGTATGTGAGTTTATCAATTATTCATTTTATAATAATACTTATACCACAGAACAGCAAAGTACAAGTCTGTCTTTATGAATTATGTAGATATTTTTCTTAAGGAATGACTGGACTAGGAAAATGAGCTCTAGAGAACAAGTTTATGATTTGAGAGAGAAGTTCTCATGTGATGTGGGTAACTACACAAAGTATGGTAAGAATTTTAGGACTAATTATTTTAAGTGACTATACTTCATCACAATAAATTATAAAATTTAAGTATTGTGATACTTAAAGGGAATTTTCATTTCAATACCTAGACAATGAATTAAATATTTTAAGAAACTGGCAGAAAGTGAGCTTTTAAAAAGGATTGATTATAAATTTGAATTAATGCTTATGCAGGAATAACTGTTTAAATATCAACATTATTGAATGGTCTTTAAAACATATAATGCAGACCCTTGAGCTATTATCAGAATCAACTAAAATGTTTTAATTGATTCATTTAATGAATACACTTGCACAGAAGTCATATTACCCACAAAATCAACGTTAGTAGCTTATAAATGCAAGCTGACAGATCAGAAGAATGCTAAGTACTTGATGATTATACTTTTACAAAATTCTAGAAAATTTAAACTACTTTGTAGTGTTAGACAACAGAGTAATGCTTGTTCAGGAATGTGAGGAGTGGTAGGACAGAGTGATTACCAAGAAGAGATTCGTGAGGATGATGGATATGTTCATTAACTTGATTTAGTAATGGTTTCAATGGTCTGTACATATGTCAAAGTATGTCTAACAGAATTAATTGTTCAGCATATTGTCTGCCATTAATGCAATAAGGCTGTTTTAGACAGTAAGTAGCTTTACCAGACCACCATTGAAATATATTATTAGGTATAAAATTTACTTAAAAACAATACCTGTCTCAAAAAGGATAAATGACTACCATAGTGAATGCTGTGTGGTACCACCCAGAGTTACCAATACAAATGAAGCATTTGGTCTCCCAGTTGCAAGGAATATTATTTACTAACAAATTATAGCTATGACTTTCTCAGAAATTTCTCCCCCGTGACAGGGATTTCTTGTCCAAGACTGCACTACCTAGAAGGATGTACTTGGGGAACCGTTATCCAATGGCTGAGGGATGAAGCTACAAAACATATCTCTCCTTGCCTTACACAGGAATAGAGTGAACAAATCCCACCTTTACATGAAGCCAGATTAAAGCTGTCTTATAACTACATCACCAGTTAACCACTTCCCCTGTGCTGTCCTGCTCCCTTCATACTCTCCCAAGCATTGTTCTTTTTATTATTAATATACATTTGCAATACATAATGTTTATATTCCTTGTGTGGAATTGGTACCTTTACATATAACATCTTTATTTCTTTTTTCATCCCCTTTCTTTCCCTTTCTTTCCTATCCCTCCATATCCTTCCCATTTGAGAAAGAGCTATCTCTCTACTCCCTATCTTTTTTTTGCTCTTCATTTATAAATTGAGTTTCTCATATAAGAGAAATCATACAATATATGTTTGTGTGTTTAATTTAACATTATATTCTCAAGTTGTATCCATTTTTGTGCAAATGACTCAAGTTTATCTTTCTCTATGGCAGAGTAGTAGCATCTTTTAAAGAACATTAACCAATCAGCCATCTGCATATGAATCTCTGTCTCAGAATCTGTTTATTTATTTTTTACTTTTTGGCTTCTTGAAACATTGTTTTGCTATGTATCCCAGGCTAGCTTTGAATTCACTATGTGTATCATCCCAGACTAGAATTTGTGATCTCACCCTCTCATGCTCCCAAGTGTTGAGATATCATGCATCACTGTCCAGAGTTATAGGCACATCCTGAGGATCCCAAAGTAATACAAAAATCTAATATGATGAAAACATAATGAAAAAAGAATTACACACCTGTTGTAATCATATAAATAGCATAAAATTATATCAGCATTCATAAAGTTTCTATCTTAGTTACCTTCCTCATTATTGAGACAGAATACGTGACACCCAAAGTTAAAGGGGAAAACATTCATTTGGCTCACAGTTTTTAGTGGTTTCAGTCCATAATCAGCTGGCTTCAAAGCAGGGTGGTGTGGCAGAGGAGAACCAGTTCATGGCAAGAACAAAACAGCAAAAGTAAGCAAGAAAGCAGGGGATCTTCACATTGTCCTTCTGCTTCTTTTATTTTATTCAGGCTACTTAGGGTGTTAGCACTCCCTTAATCTTAGTGCCCTTGAGGCGACCATTGCACCATGAATCAATTCTAGCATCACATATTCTAGATCCAGTTACTTCTGAAAATGCCCCACCTATAACTGCATGAAGCTTTGGGGGACATCTAAACACAAGCCATAACTGGTTCACTATACACAATAACACAGTCATTTTTTGTTCATTGATTCTTTGCCTTGTTGCTGAATTACTGGGATCATTTACAAAGCATGAATTTATCAATATTAGCAGTTTCATTTACTATAGAAAAATACTATCAATGCATACCAATAAAATACATTTTACCATTTTAAGTCAGAAATAGAGCAAAATTTGCTAGATTCATCTATTTCTTAAAATGACACCATTATGTTTGACCCCACCCAGTGACCCCAAAAAGCTGGGGTGCTTCAGTAGGCTGGATTGTGTGAGCTGAAGGCCTGCAAAGCAAACTCCACCTGGCCATGCAGCCTTGGTAGTCATGCCAAACCTGGAAGGGCCCCAACTAGTGACCCCAAGAAACTGGGGAGCTTTGATGCACTGAGTGGCATGAACTGCAGGACTGCACAGAATACTCCATCCAGCCATTCAGACTTGGTATACCACTCAGAACATGGTAGAGTCATGCACAGTAGCCTCAAGGAGCCAGGGAGCTACAGTGTGTTGCATGGGGTATATCGAAAATCTGCCCAGTGTATTGTCCTCATTTGGGGAGACTTTGCCACTAGGGACACAGTAAGACCTGCCTAATGACTCCCACACAACTGGACAAACTACCTGAATTGAGGCATCCTAATTGAGGAAGCAATTGAGACTTTGCATTTGTTTTCCCCAGGGGAATACAGGAAAATGACAAAACAAAAAAGGAAAATGTAATCTCAAACCTCCAGGCCATCTCAAACAAGCCTAGGGTACATGGACATAGAAGACACTAATCCATACACCTGAAACTTTTGAAATGATAGCAGCTGAAGTAAAGAAACAACTCAATGAATATGTAAAGGAACTCAGATCAGAAATAATCTCCCAGGTAAAACAAGAAAGATAAACATAATAAAATAAATGATGACATAGAAAGAAGACATAGCTAAAAATATAGAGAACTTCAAAAAGATAGAAACCTTGAATGAACAATATAAGAGAGAAACAGAATGCATGAAACAGATTCAGAGATACCCAGAAAATCAAAAATTCCATCAAAAATTGGCAAAACCACCTCAATGAATATAAAGATAGGCTTTCAGACTTTGAAGATGAGATTGTGGCTAGTAAACAGGAAAGATCTTTTAAAAATAACAAGGAATCAGGAAAAAATAATTGAACAGTTGCAAAATGATGCAAAGAAAAACTACATAAGATTTATAAGCGTCAATATAAAAGGTGACAATACACTTGATATCAAAAGACTATTTACAGATGTAATAGCAGAAAATTTCCTAAACATGGGAAAGGAAACTGATATACAGGTGAGTGAAAAGTATAAAACTCTAGTTAGCCATAACCAAATTAAATCTACATCCAGACATGCAATAAGCATCCCAGAAATTCAACATAAGAACAAAATATTAAAAGGTGTTGAGAAAACAAACAAATCACCTATAAAGGAAAGCCTAACAGAATTACAAAAGATATCGCAATACAAAAAAAATCAAGTCAAGAACAGTATAAAGTATTTGAAATCCTAAATGAAAACAACTTCCAACCCAGATTGATGTATCCTGCAAAATTGTAGTCTAAATTTTATGGAGAAATAAGATACTTCCACAATAAAAAACAGCTAAGAACTTCATAACCACCAATCAACATTGCAAAGAATACTGAGAAATATTGTACATAAAAATAACTACGACTTCAAGAACACCAACAGAAAGAAATCACTAATCGAGACAAAAACATTAAAGAGAGGGGAAAGGTAAACAACCAACAACAGAGAGATAACATAACAAAATAAGTCAATATATATCAGGTATAACCACTAATGTGAATTGCTCAATTCACTAAATAAAAGGAACAGATTGGCAGAATTGATCAAGAAACAATATCCAACAATATGCTCTACAAAAGAAATGCATTTACCCTAAAAGAATACTTATAGACTGAAAGTCAAAGGATGGAAAATAATACTTCATGCAACAGGAAACAAAAAAAATCAAGGATAGCTATACTGTTTGCAGACAATGTGAACTTCAAACCAAGAATTATCAAAAGAGATAAAGAAGGTCACTGCATACTTGTTAATGGAAAATGTCAAGAGGAAGAGATAATAATCTTAAACATATATGCACCAAATATGAGAGCACACAGGTATATAAACAAATTTTAATTGACATGAAGAATCAATAAGTGATAACACAAATATAATGAGAGAACTTAACATCCCACTGTCACAAAGAGACAGATCAACTACTCAAAAAATGAGGAAAGAAATAACAGAATTGAATCAAACTTTTGAAAAAATGGACTTAGCAGATGTGAACATAGTGTTCCACCCAACAACATCAGAATATGCATTCTTGTCAGCTTCACATGGGACATTCTCTAAAATATACCATAATACTATCCCATACAACATGTTTAAGTAAATGCAAACAGATTAAAATTATCCTATGCATTTCATTTGATCATAATGCCATGAAACTGAAAATTAAAGACAAGATAAACTGCAAAAACTCCAAAAACACAAGGATATTGAATAATATACTCCTGAACAACCAGTGAGTCACACAGGAAATTACAGAAGAAATTAAACAATACCTACAAGCAAATAAAAATACAAATAGATCTTACTGGAATCTGTGGGATGCAATGAAAGCAGTCCTCATAGGGAAATTTATTGTGGTGAACTCTCACATTAGGAAAACAGAACAAACACAAAGAAACAATGTGATATTATAGCTTAAATATGTAGAAAAATAAGAACAAGTCATGCTTAAAACCAAGAGAAGGGAGTAAAATATAAAGATCAGAGCAGAGATTAATTCAATAGTTGTTAAGAAAACAATACAAAGAATTAGTGAATCAAATAGTTGGTTCTTTGAAAGAATAAATAAAATTGATAAGTACCTACTCAATCTTATTTTAAAAAAGGAAAGAAAAAACTCAAATTCAGGCAATAATTAATGAAAAGGGGAAAATCATCACAGACCCTGTGGAGATACAGAAGATCATAAATACTTACTTTGAAAATTTTACTGTCATAGGTTCAATAACACAGAAGAAAAGGACAGATTCTGAGAAACATATGAATTAACAAAACTGAATCCAAAAGATATAAAACTGCTGAATAACACAATTTCAATTAATGAAATTGAAAATGTAATTAGAACCTTAGCAACAAAGTAAAGCCAAGGTCCTGATTGGATTCACAGCTGAATTCTACAAGAAATTCAAGGAAAAATTAATGCTAACACTCCTCAAACTCTTCAATGAAATTGAAAGCAAAGCAATTTTCTCTAACTCATTCCTGGAAGCAAGTATTGCCCTAATACCAAAACCAGAGAAAGACTCAATCAAAGAGAACTACAAGCCACTCATCTGAACATAGATGCAAATATTGTGAATAAATATACTAGCACACAGAAACCAGCATGTCATCAAGAAGATTATACACCACGATCAAATGGGGTTCATGCCAGGATGCAGGAATGGTTCACTATATGCAAATCAATAAACATAATACAACTTATCAATAGAGCCAAAGATAAGAATCATATGAGCATTTCAATAGATACAGAAAAAGCTTTTGATAAATTCTAACACTCATTCATGATAAGAACCTTACAGAAAATCAGAATAAATGGTCCTTACTTCAATCTGATAAAACTCATATATGACAAACCAACAGCTAACACCATACAAAACAGACAAAAACTTAAAGTTTTAATCTAAAATCAGAAACAAGACAAGGATGTCTCTTATCACCACTGCTATTCAATATAGTGGTGGAAATATTATCCAGACAAATTGGAAAAGAGAGAGTATTAAAAGAAATAAGGATAGGAAAGGAAGAAGTTAAATTATCACTATTTGCATGTGACATATGACTCGATATAGAAGACCCCCAAAATTCCATTGAAAGACTTCTGGATGTAATAACTAAATTGAGTAATAATATCTGGACATTAAGTCAACACTGAAAAATCAATAGCATTCCTGTACACCGAAAACTCACTGTGATGGAAATGAGAAACCACACCCTTCAAAATAGCATCAAATAAAATTAAATACTTAGGAATCAATGTAACAAAGGAAATAAAATATTGATTCAGTGAAAATTAGTGTATTCTGAAAAAGGAAATGAAGAGGATATCTGAAAATGGAAAGACATTCCTTGTTGAATGATAGAAAGTACAAACATTATGAAAATGGCTATTTTCCCAAAATTGTTATAGATATTTCATGCAATTTCAATCAAAATACCATTACGATAACTCACAGATTTAGAAAAATCATCCCTAAATTTCATCTGGAACTAGAAGAGACCTATAATAACAAAGGCAATTCTGGGCAACAAAGGCAAAGCAAGAAGTATCACAATCCCAGTCTTAAAATATATGACAGAGCTACTGTCATAAAATCAGCATGGTACTCCTGGGTATTTTCCCAGAAAAATTGAAAAGGTCACATCACAGTGATATATGTGCACCCATGTTTACAGAAACACAATTTTTAATAGCTAAATCTTGGAAAAAAACCAAAAATGTCCATCAACCACAGAGTGAATGAAAAAGATGTACTTTTATACAATGGAATACTACTCAGCTATAAAAAAGGATGATCTTGAGGCTCTAATAGGTAAATGGAGGAAACTTGAGATTCTCATCATAAGTGAAAAAAACAAGACTCACACTAGTGAATATCACATTGTCTCTCTTGTGTAAAAATAATAAAAATTGAAAAATAAATAAGACTCAAAATATATAATAGATATTGTAAAAATGAAAGAGATGGAAAGTGCTCTAAAGCATATAACTGTACATATAAGTGTGTAAGATAGATTTCCATGTTACTAAATTTGTGTTGGATCATTGAACAGAATGGTTTGCACTGTCAATGTTTGAGTGTCTGTCTACTTTGCACACTTTGATTTTGTAACTTGAACTATTTCTAATATGCCAATATGCAATGTATCAAGTAGTGATTCCTTAGTGGGTTTTTTTGTTGAATTCTGTATTATTCTATGCTTCTTTTCTATTTTCTTTCAATAAATAAATAAATAAATAAATAGAAATGCACTTAAAAAATTGGCATGTTACTGGAGTCAAAACAGCCCTGAAGAACAATGGAATAAATGCGAAATACAGCCACAACTATAAACACACTCAGCCATCTAATCTTCAATGAAGGGGCCAAACATGTTCACTGAGAGAAAGATACCCTCTTTATTAAATGGTACTGGAAAAATGGGTTTTCCATATGACACAAAACTAGAACTATGCCTATCACCATGCACTAAACTAAAGTCAAATTGTATCAAAGATTGAAATATTATAACAGTAACACAAAGTCTGCTGGAAGAAAAATAGGTAAAACTCTTGAAAACATATTAGTAGGCAGACAATTCATGAACAAAAATCCAACTATATATGAACTACTTCCCAGAATCAACTGGGATCTCCTATTATTAAAATTTTTTGCTTGTGAAAAGAAGTCTCCAGCAGAGTGAAAATAAAACCCATGAATTGATGAGAATTTAGGTTGTTTCCAAGATTTGACTATTGCAAATTGTCCCTCATACACAGGACTTATATCTAGAACATGTATAGAATTTTTAAAAAAATGAAGCCCCTGAAATTCAAAGACTGAATCAAAAAATGGGCATCTGAGATGAATACACAGTTCTCAGATAAAGAAATACAAATGGCAAATAAACACATGAAAAAATGCTCAGCATCATTGCTCATTAGAGAAATGCTAATTAAAACTATACTGAGATTCCTTCTTACTCCAGAAAGAATAGCCAGGATCAAGAAAACTACCAATAACAAATGCTGGTGAGGATGCGGGACAAAGGAACTATTCTGCACTGTTGATGGGAACGTAGACTAGTGCAACCACTGAGGAAATCTGACTGGAGATTCCTCAAAAAGCTGGGATTGGAAGTCCCATTTCACCCAGCTATTCTACTTCTGGGTATATTCCCAGTAGAATTGAAAATATCATACCACAGTTATATATGTGCACCCATATTTATAGCAGCACAATTTGTAATAGTCAAATCTTGGAAACAACCTAAATTCTCATCAACTGAGGAATGGATAAAAAAGATGTGGTATTTTTACACAATGTTTTAAGCTATAAACAAGTATCAAATTAAGGCTTTTATAGGAAAATTGATGTAACTTGAAACCTTATTCATAAGTGAAATAAATCATACTTACATGTGTATATACCATATTGTCTCCCCAGTGTAATAAAATGAAAGAGTAAATTAGATACAAAATCTTCAATAAATATTGTGGAACAGTAAGAAATTGCTCAAAGAGGAAAAAATAACTCAGGGAAAATGAGAAAAGAAGGAAGGGAAAAGAAAAAAGATATAAATTTGTATATATACACTTAAAATAGCTAAGATTATTGTACTACTAAATGTATTAGTTCTTGGAATAAAACAGTTAACATTCATAGGATTAGATCAATTTTGCATGCCTATATCTGGTAATCAGATTAAATTTTTTGAAGATAACTAAGCAAAATAACCACCTTAGTTATGTTCCTACCACCTTGTTTTGAAAGCTTATATTGTTATTTTTTGGGCTCTTTGTTATTGTTATTAATTTGTCCTTTGTTTCTTGTTTTTCTTGTATTTTGTTTGGTTTTCTTTGTTTTTTTTTCTCTAATACAGAAAGGATAGATGCAAATGTATAGGCTTATAATGCATAGAAATTCTCCTAAAGAGTTTACAAGAATTGATTTTATTATTTGTGATGGTATGAATACCTATTTTGAAGAAAATGAGACATTATGGTAGCTATTGCTGATTTTCTATCATGTTGTTCTGAAGTTCTATAATGCTTTCATTCTTTGTATTGATTGGTTTTAGTCTGTTTTCTATTATTAGATTCCAATATGTGTGAAGGTATGGACAGCTATTTTGAAAAAAACAAGAGATATTATGGTATCCATTGTTCATTTCCTGCTGTCTAGCTTTGAAGGCTCATAATGCTTTCATTCTTTTGTTTTGAAGGGTTTTACACTACTTTGTTTTGTATGAATTTATTGTGTCTGAAGCTATGGACAACTATTTCAAAGAAACCCAGAGACCTTATTGTAACCACTGTTGATTTCCTGTAGTCTTGCTTTGAAGTCCTGTTTTGCTTGCATTGTTCTCTTCTGAATTGCTTTGTTCTGTTCTGTTTTGTTTTGTTTTGTTTTATTGTCTTTAAAATAAAAAAATGACACCATTAAGATTTTTTAGAATTAACTAGATGCCAACTATAGAGGGAAGCATAACATTAACATTTGGGTAAGTGTAACTGCCATAACAATTTCTTCATTAAGATGAAGAGAGCATATTTTCCATGAAAACATTGATTATTTTTACTAGTTAGAGACATTAAACACATCTTAGCCTTGGATCGCAAAAGAAAGCAGGGGAAAATGTCCACTATAGCAAATTCATCCAGGACTTTGAATGTTAAGAGGTGCCATATATTATGAAACAAAGGCCGAGTAACAGTTATTCTATACATTCCCACCAACCCACATCTATTGTTCAGGTGTAGATTTAAATAATTATTTTATATATTTGATGTTCAAAGGAAGAAATGTAAATGAAGTTTACTTCTAAACTATTTTTATATATTCTAAGAAACTACTGCCATCAGCAGAATGAAAACCATGTATATATATTTTGTTTAGTATAGAAAAGCATTTCATAAATGCTGCCACATAGTATAAGCAGTATTCCTTACATTTTTTCTGAAATAATGGTTTTGTGTAGTCCAGGTTGATCTTGAACTAATTACGTAGCTCAGGCTGGCCTAGTACTCACAGCCATTCTCGCCCCTCAGCCTCCCAAGTGCTGCGATTAAAAGCATGCACAACCACAGCTGCCTAACTTTAGTTACAAAAGCCAAATTGCATTCTTATTTTGTTTATTTACCTTCAAATATTGAATATTGTGTCATTAATAGAAGTGGGGTTTTTTTTGAACTATTAAGTATCTTGAGTTCTAACGTTCCTAGTCTTTGATCTAAAGATTTGGACACTGTAGGCAAAAATAGCATCCTGAAAATAATTTAAAGAACTCTTCCATGGAAAACATTTTGTGATTAACATACTTTCCAGTTTTCAAAGTTATTCTTCATGAAATTGTTTTTGACAAATATCATTCATAAAAGACATCTCTATGAACAAGATATTCTGAAATGACACAGCAATATGTAAATATCATATCCAATGGATCTAACTTAATGACCATCAATAAGCCTAATAAGGGCAGTCTTTCTACACAGCGTATTTTCCACACCTGTTCTTTAATTATTATATATTCCAATCAATAAATACTTCTATAATAATTGTAGTTATGAAAGTATTACAATAAAAAAAAACCTATGTGTCTCGTAATATATATGAGTCACCAAAAACAAAAGGAACTATCAGGCAGTATATACAGAGTCTAGTGAGAACCTAAGTGCTACACTTTAGCTATGCTTATGTTTATGTGGCTTATGTTATGTTATGTACAGAATCCTAAAAAATGTGATTGAAAGTAATTACACTGCTTTTAAGAGTCTACAATTTTTGTAGTGACTTTTGAAACCTCATCATCACTAAAGTTCTGACTTTTCAAATACCTCAGGTTATCCAAAGATTTTCTCCTGTGAAGAAACAAAACGAAGGGAAAGCACAAACACTTTATAAAATTTGCAGTTTTCTTTCTTCTTAGTAAAGAAGTAATTTTCACTTAATGTCATTTATATCAACATTTTAGTGTTCTTCAATCTTAAAATGCTTAAAGCATATGTCTCCTTTTGTTACAGGCAACTGTGTTAAATAGAAATATTATAAGAAGTCAGGTCAGACTGGGGTCTTCAAGGAGCCAGTGCAGATCAAATACCTTGCAACTGTGGGGGAGACAAGACATCTCCCCTATAGGCCAGACCTCAAGACAAAAGATGAATCAAGTGTGCCCACATACTTTCTAAGGATAAACATTAGGAATTGATATTCTAAATGGATCTTTATCACCCTGAGGAAGCTAGGAGTTACCATCCCAAACCAATACATGAAGAGTTACTGTTCTCTGAACATGCTCACTTGCTAAATGACTAGCTTTCCCATTTGTCCCTGATTAAATCAATATTACCTGAGCGATTAATCTGACTTGTTGGCCATAGTTCTGTCCCTCCTTGCGGCGCCCTTTTCTGTCCATGCCGCGTCCTAGTCCATCCACGCCTTGTGACAATCGCTTCTCCAGGAAAAGGACACCGCATGTGGGAATTGGGTACGGGGATCTTGAAATGTTTTGTACTGATAATTGTAATTTGTGTAGTTCACATGTGTATGTTTTTATGTAATGCTCAATATGGAGTCGAGGGTGGAGATTCCAGGGGGGTTGCTGGGGGCCCTCTAGATAACCCCTTTGTGAGGACTGATTGTGGGGTTTTGCCTTCTGTGAATAATGTGAGAGAAGTGAAAGAGCTCATGGAGGAGGATTTACAAAATTCCTGTGAGACAACTACCCTGAGACACTGGACAGGCAGCCAGAGAGGGGCAACTAGGACCCATATGTTACGCCACCGGCCGCCTAAGACAGGCACAGGACCAATTGCTGTCCTGCAGGCCCATGACGGGTAAGGCCTGGTTGGGTACATGTGAAGAGTCCTTGACCTAAGACAGGCGCTGTCCTTGCAGGGACTGCCACTCCCATAAATGATAAGAAAAGCAATGTAGGGAGCGGCCTAATAATC
>PVLA01011884.1:0-48977 GCA_004027455.1 Hydrochoerus hydrochaeris | reverse complement strand
GAGCTCATGGAGGAGGATTTACAAAATTCCTGTGAGACAACTACCCTGAGACACTGGACAGGCAGCCAGAGACGGGCAACTAGGACCCATATGTTACGCCACCGGCCACCTAAGACAGGCACAGGACCAATTGCTGTCCTGCAGGCCCATGACGGGTAAGGCCTGGTTGGGTACATGTGAAGAGTCCTTGACCTAAGACGGTAAGGCCTGGTTGGGTACATGTGAAGAGTCCTTGACCTAAGACAGGCGCTATCCTCGCAGGGACTGCCACTCCCATAAATGATAAGAAAAGCAATGTAGGGAGCGGCCTAATAATCTCACACATCTCTTCCTCCTGCGGGCATCTGGTAAGTCGGATTGCATTTCCTGGGCTGACTAAATGTCAAGATTAAAATGTTAATTGATACCTATTGCCCTGAACCTGGGGCGCCTTCTGCTTGGAGTTGAGGTCAATTAACACCTATTGTTTGGGATTGTCCCTGCCTGGCCCTGGGCCTGGGGTGTTTCCTGCTTGGGGCTGGGGGTTATTGCCAGGGTTGGCAAATATATATTCCAGCTTCTAAAAAATAAAGGCGGATTCAGATTCACTCACAGACTGGTGTGCAGTGTTTTCTGTCTCTCAATCGCCGACTCCCTGACCACCTTTGGGAAACCCTAGCCCTGCTGCAGCTGGACTCCGGCAATGTTATATAATATGACACTGGATAATGCTGTCGCACAGCCTGATAGGTGATGCTGGGCAGCGCTCAGAAGGTCAGGGTGCTCACAGGAATGTGGCAGTGAAGGCCAGGCCCAGGCGGTTGCAGTTGGGAGTAAGGACCACGTTGCAGTTGAATATAGGGCACATGCGTTATAAAGTCTGCAGAAAACTCTTCTACATCTCGTCCGTATTCTGAGTCTTTGTGTGAGTCTGAGATTAAAAGCAGTGAACAAATGAATCTGGAGGAGGAAATTTCAAGGCAGTGTAACATGAAGGCTACGGCACAGGTACCACTGGCTGCTGTTAGCCAAATTTATAGTGGGAATCAATGAGAAAAGCCAGAGCAGAAGATTTTGAAAAAACTGAAGTTTTGGTCTAAATGAACCCTGTGTAAAGCTGGGCCCAAGGGGTGTGGCTGCTGAGAGACTGGTTCCATTGCAAAGAAAACAGGTACTTTGCGTAAGTACAGAAAGAAAAATGCCTTGACAGCATCTCAGCAGTTATCAAAACTTCACCCACTGCAGGCTCAAGGGTTCAAACGTGTCAGCCTTTCATTCGAGAAGAGATTCTCTGGGAGGGAGTTGCCTCCCTGGGATTTGTTTAACTGTGTTCTGTCCTTCAGGCACTCACAGGCTGCTGCCGGCAAGGTGCAAAGGGGCCTTGCTGCTGCTTCCGTTCCGTCAGCAGCAAACCTTAGTGTTGTCCACGTGATGCCATTTTTGTTGGCATGAAAAATGCGAGAGCTGTGGCACCGGGGAGGCTTCCATTCAGATTTTGAAGGAGGAGCTGGGAGCCCCTGAGAGGGCAGCGTGTGAAGTGTGGGAATGAAGCTGAAGGCATAGTGGAGACCCAAGGAAGTCAGAGATGTCAGGAACGCTGAACATCTTCAGAGGAAAGCTTTCGGCCAGTCCAAGAGCGATGGTCTGTGGCTGCAACTGGCGAGGCTGTGGGATGAAGCCACCAGTGCCCTCTGGAGCCCACATTTTACCATCTCTGGCCAAGATGTTGCACATGGAGGCACAGGGTTTTCCCTGAGGTTTTGGGCCTGATTGTTTTCTAGTCTTCTCTTTTGGAATGGAAATGTTTACTTGTGCCATTATACCTTGGGATTATATAACTTATTTTTGCAGAAATTCACAGTTAAGATTTGCCCTGAGTCTTGGAAGACTCATGAACTTTCAAAAAATGGGGAAACAGACTTTGTGGGAAGGGGTGCCCCTGGTTGTAGGCAGGACAGGTATATCACCTTAGGTGGACTTATGAATTTAAATTAGTTGTACCATCAGAATTTTGTTAGAGAAACAGATATACAAGATATGCAAATGTATAAGAAATTACAGGATTGGCTTACAATGGAGCCTAGAGAACACATCCCCAGGTGCCTCCGGTGGGTAACAGGGTGTGGCCTTGGGCTCTGGGCCTGCTCTGTCCCCTCTGGTGCTCCTCTCCTGCTCTGCTTCCTGGCTGCCAGGAACTAAGAGCTTTGGTGCACTGCACCCTTCCACCGAGAAGTCTCTTGCCCGGAGACAGCTGATGCCGTACTGAAACAGGGAGCCAATTAGACGGCTCCTCCCTTAAGCTGTGGGTGTTGGCTTCTGAACCTCAGCAGCAAGGAAGCTGCCTACTACACTGGAACTCAAGCTAGCTCAACACCAAACACCAACCAAAACAAGTTTTGATTTCCTTTACCAGTATCGGCAGAGAGTCCTGGAGCAGCCTCACAGTGCTCACTGCTGGACCCGGAGGTCACCAGGGTGTAATTAGCCCCTCGTCTCCTTCTCTGTCTTTGCTCTGCTCTGCTCTGGGAGCTGGTGTCACCGCAGGCAGGCTTTTTCTTTCTGATGGCCGAAACGTGCCTGCAGCCGATCACTCATTTGTCACATCTCGTCTGTCCATCTAGCTACAGAGGACTTAGATTTAGGACGTTTGCTGAGCAAGACCAGGAGCATCCCCAGAGCCCTCTCGAGGGTTATGAGTTTGTCATGGAGTCTTCTAGAAGAAGGGGGGAGAGATGAAGAGATCTGGGTGTATTCGGTGTACTCGGGCCATATTTAGATTAGAGCCTCTTTCTCCGTTGCTGATTTGTTCTTGTTCTCTTCTGGGCAAGGCTAGAGGACCGTCCAGGCACTGTCCTGCAGTTTCCAGGACTGGAATTCCAGGACTTTGCACCAAAAATGAAGAAAGAAGAGGAAATGCAGGAGTGTCTGCTTCAGTACCACCCTCAAGCTCCTTGGGAACTTTGTGTCTCTCGCCTGGGCTCCCTTACCTTCCCTCCAGAGTCCAAATGGGTGAGACCGCTCATGGGGGACCTCGGGTCCAGAGGCGTGGCTGACCAAGGTGACCCAGGGGACAGTCATGTTCAGGGGGTCTGCACACAAAGAAGTGACCCCAAGAGAAAATGGAAAGGATCCACGAGGCAGGAGGAAAACCAGAAGGAACCTGCTCCGTTTGCTCTGGCCCAGGAGCGCAGGTAGCACCGGGCACCGTCTCCGTCTCGTTCCTCTGCTCTGGAGGCCTCTTCACCAGACAGGCGATTTCCTCAGAATGCTAAGTGCTTCCCCGGCCGCTGTAAACAGCCCTGGGTGCCCATCTGAAGCCTTTCATGCAGATTAAGCTATTAATATGGAGGAAGAGAGTGGCAGAAGAGGCAATTGGGTTTAATTTGATTTGTTTCTCCTAAGAAAAGCCTAAGTCAGTCAAGAGTATTTATCTCAGCCACTGAAAACACCTCTTTTCTCTGGATCTTGGCAGCAGTGGCTCCTCTGTTATCACAATTATTTCTAATATGCTTGTAGCTAATTCAAGAGTGAAGAGTTCAGGTCAATTAAGGGTCCCACAGAGGTTAAATGAACTTGAAAATGCTCAGAATAAAGGGCATCTGTACTGAATATGTACTGAATGTTGTTCTTGCCTTTATCCCTGCAGTACAATATAAGAGCAAGTTACAGAGCGTTCACACTGCATTAGGTACTGTAAGTTGTCATGGAAGGCTTCCAGCGCATGGGAAGATTGTGTATGTTGTATGCAAGCACTACGCCATTTTATCTAAGGGACTTAAGTATCTTTGGATTTGGGTCTCAGAACCAATTCCCCGTGGATACTGACAAACAGCTGGACTTTTTCCGATCATCAGTTTCTTTATCTAAAATATTGGGTCATTAAACAATGTAAATGACTTGTTTTTCAAGTACCTCGAGTGGTCCTGGTAAAGGCTGAGAACCTAATTATGGGGAAACCCTCATTCTGTAGCCATTTACATGAAGCTCTTAGAATGCGTTTTCTACTTTTCTGTCCACACCTTCTTGGCTTTTGCTGAAGTGAGACCCTGCACAAATGAGCAAGCAAAATACAGTGCACGGAGGGCATCAGAATATACCACCCCAAGGTGCCACTTTGGCCCAAGAACAATCATGAGCTGAAGGTGCTGGAGACTCTACAGGCGCAGAAAGATACCCTCAAGAGCACCCCTTCTCTGTGACCCGTGGCAGAAAGTTCTGGAAGTAAGGACTTCTAGAAATCTCTCTGGCAGGTTTTATGGCCCTGAAGGAGACAGGAAGTCCGTGGTGGGGTGGAGCAGCGCAGACGCCTTACTCTGTTAGCGCCCCTGGGAAGTGTTGATCCAGCACTCTCGGGGCTTGCTGAAGCGGGCTGGGAAGTCTTCTCTCATGAGTGTCTTCAGGTGCGCTCAAACAGTTGGTGAATGCTGCTGCTAGGTGCCACTCAAGAGAAAGGCAGCACCTAAAACAGCAGGGTGTGTCCTCATCCATCTCATTCAGCCGATCTGGCGCTGTGCGACTTCTGGTTCTTCCCCAGAGTCAAAACGCCCCTGAAAGGAGAATGTTTTGAATCAGTTCAGGACATCCAGGCAGCCAGGGCTGCACACATGCTCAGGAAGAAGACTCCAGAGCTGCTGCAGACGGCGGCAGGAGTGGTGGGACGAGTATGCTGCAAGGGAGAGGAGGGCTTTGGGGGGATTCGTGGCAGTGCGTCTCTATTAATAAATACATTTTCTTTAACTTAAGTGTTCTCTGTGTTCACTGTATTATTTGATCGCGCCTCATACTTACCTTCCCACCGATGCATGTTAGAAGTCTGAAACCTTTTCTTCATTTCTGCTGCTTCTCCACACGATCTCTTTGCTAATTGGTCTATAAGTCTACCCTCCGGCCGCTCACCACCAGGTTTCTCCCCTGCACTACAAACTGTGCTTTTCCGTGGGTAACCTCAGCCTAATTTGCAGAACCCGCATCATAGAACACAAGAGGCGGAGGAAAGTTTCTTTCCCTTCCCCACCTGTGGAAGCCAAAGATGCACAGACAATGCGCAGGGTGTGGCGGAGAGGACGCTGGTTAAATAGGAAAGCAAGAAAGGCCCGTTTCAGCGGGCGTGTCTTATCCACCCGCTGGAGGGGCTGGGGGCTGGAGGGCAGAGTGTTAGAGACTCTGCTGAGTGTCCTAACACGGCTTGGCTGTTGGGAACTCGGGAGAGTAATCCGAGGATGGTATTACATACAGGCACGGGAAGCGCAGGCTGCTGAAGAGGCGCAGAGCTGAGCCAGGCGGGCGACAGGATCGGCTTGGCTGCGGGATCCCACCTGGCCTACGATCCTTGTCTTTACGATGCTCTGGCCAGTCACAGGAGATGAAGTCCCTTGCTGTATTCCTGTAGCACAGCTGTTTCAAGACTGACTCTTAATGACTTTATGAAGGGTTATTGGATCACAGGGAACACAGGGGAACATCAGTCCAGAGCTGCGCTGTGCAAACGGTAGGTGTGGCCGAGGCCACAGGAGGGCGTGTTAGTCTAACTGCTTTGAGGTGGCATCATCACTGAGGAAATGCCTTTCTTTGGTTGTACAGGCTCATGTGCTTCACGGTCACTGATGCTCAAATGTGTAGCGGCCTCAGGCGGCTGGGGACAGTGCAGACAGAACATTCCTGTCGCCTCCAATGTTTCCTTGGGCTGTACTGCTCTGAGTGCTGTGGTCTGTGGTGGGACTGCTCAGGCTGCTGCTCAGTGCACAGAGAAGCTATGGAGAGCCGGTCAGGCTCAGTGGGTAGGGTGGTCTCCAGGAGTCTACATTTCCCATGAGCTCCATGGCAGTCGGTTCCCACCCGCCGGCTCATTGCCGCTCTGCAGGACAGGGCTTAGACATGTTCCCTGGGGCTGGTGGAAATAGATGGTGTGCTGGGAGCTCCTATGTAACCCTCAGCGCCCTATCCAGGTTCCCTTTCTCTCTTCAAGGTAGAAGAACAACAGTTTACTAGGCTCACTGTCCCTTTGGAGAGATAGCGATGAAAAATGCAAGAACTACAGACCCCAAAAGCCAAGGCTGATCGCCTGGCTTCCAGATTTACCACTGTGTGGACAGGAAGAACAGTATCTTGCAATGTTTACATTGTGTAAGTGCCTCTTCCATGTTACCCGTTGTCTTACTGAACAATACACTTGGTGACAAGGCTGACTCCCACATGCGCATCCTCAGTCCCGGGTACTGGAACTGCCAGAGGTGAAGTTCAGTCCTGACCCGACCTTGACGGGGTCCCAGGAGAGCTCCAGGTTTCCGGCACTGGTGGAGACTTGGGGAAGGAGACGTACATGGTTTGATTCATAGCTGAAAAGGACGCCTCATGCGTCAGACGGCCTCCTCTTCCTCCACCTCTGACAGCCTGCTCCCCGGTACCACCCCACTCAGGCTGCCCGCACTGCCACAGGGCGATCCTGCCTGTCTGCACCTGGGGTGATAAGGTGTCTCTTCAGGCACCTAAGAAATATGTCCCCAGGGCCCTTCTGTGCAGTGCCACATTCGAAGACAGACAGGCTGGAAACCGATGAAAGCAAATCTTGGCATTTACTGGCTTTTTTTGGAAAATGGCCCAGAAGTCAAGGCAGACTCTTAAAACCTCTCCCATGTTCCTCTCATTCTCATACCTTTTCTACCAGATTTGTATCTGAACCATAGCCCATGATTTATTCCTGCTTCTTCTCCAGTCCCCCAATCCCCCAGTGGCCCTGGTCCTCGCTTCTCCCTGCTCCCTGTCCCTTCAGGCCCTGGCTATCTCCTCTGGCTTCCTCTCCCCCAGCTCTGATGATCCCAGGAGAGGACTAAGGATCTGCTCTCACTTCCCTGGGGTGGAAATCTGCACATCCCCCAGACAACAGGGAAGATGCAGAAGCTGAAACTCCTTCCTCCATAGAAGGGGCCTGGAGGGTATGGTAGGCAGCGTCCCAGACGCTCCCTAAGATCCCCGCATTCTGGTGTACTGATTTGCCCAAGTGCCGAGACTGCAAACACACAGGAGGGTGGATCAGCCGCCTCTCCGTCCCCGGGACACACACAATTTAAAGGGCAAATTTTGGCTTATGGCTTCGGAGGTCTTACTCCATGCTCACTGTTAGCTCTGCTGTTTCTAGGCTGAGGTGAGGCAGAAACATTACAGTAGAAATGGCACAAGGAGGAAATGCACTCACCTCCCCGAAGCCAGGAAGCAGAGAGAGAAAAAGCCAGGAAGGAAGGCACAGGGGAGCAGAGACAGACTTTAAAGGCACAGCCCATGGCCTCCTTCCCCCAGCCTGGCCGGCCTGCACAGCCCATCTGCTGGGGTGTTCACTGGTGACCAGACCGAAGATGGTTCAGTACCCTCACCACCCAGCCTCTCCAGAAGTGGCCGACAACCAAGACGAGCTGACACACTGAGGCCCCGTGGTCAGGCTGCACATCCACATCCACTGTAGAAAGGGGGTGCTGTTCCAGGCGGCTGGCTGACTCTAGTGAGCTCTTCAAAGGCAGACGCCTTCTCTGATTGGCCCCCAAGGCTGCGCTCTTGCTGCCTGGAGGAAGAAGGGGAGCCAGGCCGTGAGCTGCCCACAAGGCCCCCTGGAGAGTGCTGGGGTCTCCTTGGAGGCAGAAGCTGTGGAGAAGAAACAGAGACCTCTGTCCTACAACCTCAAGGAACTGAGTTTAGCCAACAGGTTCCAGGACTCAAAAGTGCATCCTTTCCTGGAGGGCTCCTCCAGGAACAGAACCCGTGACTCCTCAATTCTAGCCATAGGAGGTCTGGAGAGGAGACTCGGTCATGCCGTACTGGACATGTGACCTCAGGAACTGAGAGTTTACTCAGCGGGTGCGGTTTCCAATCTCTCCATTTTCCATAATTTGTTACCTAGCAACAACAAACAAACGGGGAGGGAGAGAGGACAGGTGATGAAGGCTCATGCACGAATGACACATTTAAATTAGACACAAAAGTACTACTAGTGTCACAGAGCAAAAGCTGAGGGCTCGGGAGGAGGCCCCGATGGTGAAGGCTGATGGGACGGGGGAGGGAGCCTGGCCGGGCAGCGAGAGATGCTCTCAGGAGGGACAGAAACTGCTGGGAGGAACCGCAGAACTGCGTGGGGAAAGACTTCTGGTTAGGGAGGGACTGGAATAACAAGCAGTGTTATGAGATTGGGGTACGGACACCCCAATCTCCTCTCTTACTTTGCCGAAGCATTTCCTGACAACTACCTGAGTACACAGGGCTTTTACACCACCTGGCATGAGTGTGCACTTTGTCATCTGCCCACAACTTCCTTTCTTCCTGCCTCCATGGTCCCCTTCACCCAGCCCAAGGCCCATCCCCTACCTAACCCCACTTCC
Source organism: Hydrochoerus hydrochaeris (assembly GCA_004027455.1). Classification (NCBI taxonomy): domain Eukaryota; kingdom Metazoa; phylum Chordata; class Mammalia; order Rodentia; family Hydrochaeridae; genus Hydrochoerus; species Hydrochoerus hydrochaeris. The sequence goes on along the minus strand of PVLA01011884.1, from coordinate 40,635 downwards.
CCATCTCAGGTTTACAGCTTGTGACCAGAAGCTGGGACTCCAACAGACACGCTCTTTCTGCTCTTTCAAAGAAGAAAGGAAAAACCTCTTTGCTAGGTCAGTAATCAAATCCAGCCTTTTGCCCTGTCTCTCATTTCCAAATGGTGGCTTTTCATACCACCCGGCGTCCCTGCAGCCTGGCCAAGCTGGCAGCCCCAGCACTACAGGCACTTTTGGCTGCAAATTTCTGAAGCAGCTGGGACCCAAGAGGCCTTGGGTTCTTCCCACGGGATCCTCAATCATGTTCTCGTTTCCTCCCCCAGAAATGTGAGCTAAAATAAGCCCCGAAGCTGAGAAAGGGGTGAGTCAGAGGCCCGGGATGGAGCAATCGCTGCTGGCTGCTCCAGCGACAAATGTCCCCACCAAGCTGAGTTATTTATGCCAAAGCCTGAAAGTGCAAGATGCTTGCGCCTAGGTCAGGCTGCCCCAGCTCCGCACTTGGGAAAGTTCCTCGGTGGAACCGGAGTGGCTCTGGTCCCCTCCTATCTGGCTGCAAACCAGAAGACCTGCATTTCACCCTCAGCTCCTGCTCACTGGGTGTGGCCCATGCACCACCCCTCTCCGTGGGTCTCCTCTCAGCTGCAGAATGCAGATGCAGGCGCAGACTGGCCCTGGCACTCACCTGTGCATCTGAGTCTCCGGAGAGCACCAAGTCTCCGAGCTCCTGCAGGATCAGTGGAGCGGGCTGTGAAGGGGTGGAGAGGAATTCTGACGAGGCTGTGGCAGCTCCTGCTCAGCGGAGCCGGGTACAATCAGCCCTCACTGACTGGGCCCTCCCTGCCGGGCGCTGGGAGATGGGTGCGGGATGGGAGGAGGACAGGGGCCAGCGGGAGCTCACAGCCCGGCAGGTAAGCGTGGATGAACAACACAAACCTTATCCCCAACCGGAGTACTTGCCCTGGCCAAGCCGCCCAGAAGGAGCTGCCCTGGAAATGGGCTGCGCTGGGAATTCGGTCCTGTTACCAGAGTTTCTCCACCTGGGCCAAAAGTTTTATTGAGAAAGAGACCAGCACAGAATAACCAGAGAGGTCACCGTTCATTTTCTTCAGAGGATCTAACAGTTAACATCCATGTATTTTCCCCAGACGTGAGAACAGTGCGGGCTGGGGTGCCATCCCAGAATCTCCCCACGCCTGAGAGAAGAAGCGCTCGCACCCAGCCGCAGGCACCCGGTGGAAAATCCTCAATACCAAGCGCAGGAGGCTGGGTCACGTCTGAACAGTCCGGGCCCTATTCCAGTCTCACCGCCCCTCTCACAGACGGGCCATCACCACCTCCACAACGTCTTCCTAACACTGAGAGTTATTTACTTAGGAGATTTGCACCATGAGTCACATCGAAAAGAAACACTAACATTTAACTGCATTTTATTTTTTTTAAATATCATTTGAAAGGCTTCATTTAATTTTGTAATTTTTTCATGGAGGTTTTTATTTTTCTCCTTTAATGTTTTGGTTTGGAAGCTTTAAAGGTAAAGTAAAATACAATAAGCAAAATCTGAGCTATCATACACACAGCAGATGAATAAAACGTATTTTTCCACATACTGTGATCATGAAGTGTGATGTGTCAGTTTAAGAGCAGCCTTGCAGATGAGAAAGCTCTGGGCGTGTCTGTGATGATTGGCATGCAGGCCAGCAAATGGAGGGGAAGACTGGCCTGGATGTGGGTGACACCATCCAATAGACTTGTAGCCTGGATGGAATAAGAAAGGAAGGGAGAAGGAAGTCTCCCTTGTTTCTTCACAGGAGCTCCAGTCTTGTTGCTTTTGGACTTTGATCTCCAGGTCCCTCCCCAGCAGACTTCAGCCAGATCCTTTGGCCTTTGCACATGGGTTCACACCAGTGACTTGACAGGGAGCCTCAGGCCTTTGGTCCTGGAGTGCTGCAGGATCCCCGACTCAGCGTGTAGACCGCCATCTTGGATTCCCCAAACTGGACTCCATTACTGGGCCAATGGGACTCCTAATAAATCCCTTGTATGTTTATCTTTTAGATTCTTTCTGTTCCTCTACCAAACCCTACCTAAGACAGGGTAACAAAACGCTGTGTAGCCTGACCAGGCTATATGACCCTGTAGATTCTCTCCTTTTCATCTAGGCTCATCTGAATAACATGTTTCTCCTTTGTAACCATCACTGTGGTGCAGCCCTGGAGGCATCTGAGGTGGAACCCGTGGACAGTCCATGCTCAGTTAGTTCTTATTTTAATTGTGAGTCTCTGATTCATTCAACAGACAAACACTGAGTTGATATTATGTGTCAGCTCTGTATTAAGCCCTGGAAGAAAGCTGCATAGGATGGAGTACTGCCCCAGAACCATAAGAGAAACAGACTTACAAGCTCACACATTTGAACTTGATTACAACTTGTGGTAATGGAGAGCTCTGCCCAGATTCTCAGGAACAGGGAAAAGGGAGGGATGAGTCTGAAAAAGGAGGAGTTTACTAATCTGGCTGGTGGGAGCAGGGCTAGCTGTTCTGGCACAGAGACGAGGAGGCCTGGTTTGTTCTGTGTCCAGCGGGGAAGGAACCAAAGCTCTTCTGTGGGAACAGGAATTCAGCAGAGCCACTCGTACACACAAAGCTAGGGTGAAGACTCTCCTCAAGGTCAGGCAGATGTTTGGACTTAGGCAGAAATGTCTTTCATCAGCACACGTGACTCCTCCTCCTCCTACTAACGAGAGCTGATAGCTACAGAGCCTGCTGAGCACTTTGTGTGCGCTGTTCATCTAGCAGAGTCCTCCCGGGTTCCGGTTATTATTGCCAGGAGGCAGTGGAATTCAATTGCTATGAATATGTGCTTTGCAGATAGGCTATTGTGTTGAAATACTGGCCCCCTCCTCACATCTTCAGGAAAGTAATGAAACCTTCCCCCGCATCTACTTTCTTAGCTTTACAACGGGAAATAAAAGTACCATGATGGGAGCTATAGAAAGGGTTAAATAAGATTTCACCTGTGTAGTGTTAACTTTGCCCTCACTGGCCCATTAAATGGAGAGGGAAGCTGCAGTTGGGACACAGACGGTCTTGTTTCAAAAATAGTCTCGTGGTTAAGACAGAAAATTCTGGATGCAAACCCAGAGCATGACTTCATTGCCAACCAAGCCAGGTTTGGCTGCTCAAGTGCGGTTCTTCTCTGGTACTTTTGATCTGCGCAAAACTTAAAAATAATTTTTTCCAAAATGTCCAGCAAGAAGAGGATGAGTAAATGTTAATCGGTTTGATCATTGTCATTTTCGGGGACCTACTTAATCAATCAATGGACTCATCAAACTCTTATTCAGTTGCTGAGGCCCCACGGTGCCAGCAGAGTATTTTGTCATTTTCTGTGAGTTGTCCCTAAGGGCTCTCTGCCACTGCATGTGACTAATCTCCTTTCACACACGGAGACACTGATCCTCAGATAGCTGGGTAACCTGTGTATAACCACGCCATTGCCACGCCCTTCCCCGTGTCCTCCACGCCACCTGCAGGGTCAGAACCTTGTTAATCTGAACTAATCAAACAAAGTGAACCCCAGTTTCCAGTGGGAGAAGCCAGGCTGGGCAAATCAGCGCAGAGCCTTCTGCTGGCTGCAGGATTTATAGCTCACAACAACGCAGATATTTGAATCAAAACAAGCACAAGTGAGAACATCCTGGGGCTCCTGCAAATCTCCTCCCTGTACACTGGGAGCGTCTTGTCCCTTGATGCTGTCTGATCTGAGCACTGAGGGCGCTGCAGCCACCGACCGTGAGTCGGAGGATGACACTGGCTGAGGGGTGGGCGTGGCTGCAGAGTCCCGGATGCCACCCCACAGCGCAACCACCACCACCACCACCACCCCCCCGCGCCTGGCGTCAGGACCGAGACTGCAGTGCCCTTGTCACTCAGCCAGCCTGACTAAGGACTCTGCACAGCCGGCCAGGCAGGGAGCGTGGACAAGGTGGCCGGGCCGCTTATCTTACCCAGACAAGAGGGGTTTGGCTTCTCTGCCCCGCCAGAGGGGTTTGGCTTCCGCTGTTGTGCAGATTTGGTCATCAGTCACCAGGCCAAGCTGACGAGGGTTTGAGTCATTGTTTCTCTGTTGGTCTAATTCTTCCCCGATAAATATGTATTGCTTAGATAATGAAAACAACAAAGGGAAAATTCCATGGAGGCAGAGGTAAACAAGGCAGCCCTGCTAAAAAGAAGGCTTATGTAAAGACCCAGCCGAGGGGTGCGCGCTGAACACATTCTAGAGAATGCTCAGCTGGACAGGGCCCGGGACAGGGCAGGCGCTGAGCCTGTTGTGGCACTGGTCGGGGAGGGACTTGTGATTTTGGAGACCTAGTCCTTAATTAGGGGGGTGGTTGTAGTTGTTATCAAACCTTGCTGACTTCTGCAGCTGAGTGATCTGGGCTGGGTGCAGGGCACTGGGGGGAGCCCTGGCTTCCCGGGATCTTTGGCTTTTTGGTAGATTCCCCCTGCCCTCCTGCAAGTGTTCCTTCAGAGCCGCAGGCTCCTCGGAGCTGACCCGGCCATTCTTGGTTGCTAGGGAAGTTTCACCTTGCAGGGCTTTGCCACCAGCATGACTAAAATGGCTCCTACGACGGCAGCCACGCAGAGGTAGGCAAGGAGACACTGATTCGGGCAGTGGAAACCCACTGTCCAGCAGGCACCTCCTTCCTGACCTCCTCTTTCACTCTCACAGGCACAGACTTAACTGACCACATGAATTTCTTCCTCCGGCCAGCCACAACTCCCTGCTGCTGTTTGTAACCTGGACAAAGTCCTGGCGCCGAAGCTCAGGGGCAAAGCAGCACCTGGAGTCAGATGTATCGCTGGCACCCAGCTCAGCCGCTCGCTCCCCTCTGATGCGGGCAGGTCACTGGGGGCCAGGCGCTCATCTGTGGGGTCGGGATGCCTCATACGGTGAAACAAAAGCATCACAGACGCATGCCGTTACCGGGAATTTATGTGCCTTTGCAGGACACATGAAGCAGGGAAGCGAGTGATGCCTTTATTTCCCCTCTAGGGTTGAGGGCGCATGGAGGAGGAATCGGGCTGAGGAACAGCTAGACTAAACCTAGAGATATATGATGCTCAGCTGAGCTGGAACCAGAGCAGGGGGAAGGACAGGGTGAAGAAAATTAACCTGGGGGCTCGGGGCAATTGACAGCCCAAACCCACGGAAGGAGTTAGCTCATTGGCATAAAGGAAATGAGGAACCACTGAAGGTTTCAGCGAGGAAGTGCTTGGCTTGCATGTTTTAAAATCCCTCTTTGACTGTTTAGGACATGGGCATCTGGGCTGGAGAAGGGCAGCCCAGCAAGAGCTGGAGACCAGTCCAGAGCATGGGGCAGCTGCCAGGACGAGGGAGCACAGTGGGCAGGGAGGGCTGTGCCTGCCTGCTCTGTGGCTGCAGGAGCCTCTTCGTCTTCCTCCACTGAGTTCAGTGTCTCCATTTTGACCATCTGCATCCAGAGGCGTTGGGGTGATGAGATGAGGTGTCCATAGCACCTGCCTCATGCTACGTGCTGGGAGCTGGATGCGACAGTGTTCGCGGTGGGGCTACAGCCTCGGGAGCTTCCCCCCAGCACATTCAGGGAGACAGGCTTGGAGAAAGAAATGAGCAGATGCTGAATCCAGGCGAGAAGGGAAGTGGAGAGGTGGGCAGGGGCTTTTGCTGAGAGCCTCCCAGTGAGGCTGGACAGGCCCAGAGGTAGACGGTGCCCATGCAGGCTGGCATCTTCTGCTCAGCCTCCGGAGAGAGAGGCCGGGTGCCCGTGCTGCCTGGGTCGTGGACAGGCTATGTTTAGTTTGGCACAAGGTGCCTGCAGGAGAAGTAGCGCAACCCTTTCCTCGAGTCCCCCTGGCTATGTCTCCCCTGCCAGAAGCATCATGTCAGGGAGCGGATGTGAAAGCTGGCAGAGGAAATAGGGCTCCTGGAGGGACGAAGACGTGGTGAGAGAGGGTCTTGTTCAGCTGGATTATTCGGGTCCCGCTACTCAAACAAGTGGCAAGAAAGGATTCGTTTCAGAATTTTATCATTTTTGCTGGTTTTGAAGGAACGCATATTCCTTACAAAGCTTCAGACCATCACAGGGATGATGGTCCCAAGCACTGTCTGTGTGGCAGGAAGGTGGCATAGTACTTACGTGTTTATAGGCACTTGTGTCCTTTACTGCCTACCTAGGTAACGCTGTTTTCCCATCAGATAGCTGGCGGGATGGGTGACCAGAGCCATGCGATGTGGCACTGCCCTCCTGGATATGCCCAGAGTACGGTCACCCTCCAGTGTGGCTGATTCCGACTTCAGACCCTTTCAGGAGCCACACTGCAGCCTGGTCCCTCAGCACGGCTCACAGCTGGGTGCCTCTGTCCCTCCTCAGGAACAGAGCTTAGTGGTTGTTAACGGTTAAATGAGCCAATCAAGGCTATGGGCTTACAGCAGAGCCCGGCCACGGCGGTTCGGTTCACTGGTGTTATTTCTGGGAGTGTCAATCCTTCCACCCTGCTTTGCTAGCAGACCAGGACTCGTCCCGGAGAGGTTCATTAGAAGGGAGAAATGGGTTTTCCAGGAAAGGCAGATCTATTCAGGGATGAGAGGGGCTGACGCCTGGAGAACAGTCTTGATTCAAGTTGGCCTGAACCTCCTATCTGTGAGGTTCACGGCACAAGCCCTGCCTGCTCTGTGCCGGTTCTGCTCCTGGTGGTGTTTCTCGTGCACACAAAGGCCCTCTTCACGCCGAAGCCGTGCACGCTGACAGCTCCTCCAGCTCCTTTCTGTGTGGTTTCCACTTTTTACTGTTTTTAAATGGAGCGGATGTGAATCCTGGTTTTGTGACCTCAGGGAGGTTCTTTGTCTGAGTCTTAGAATGTTCCTCTGCAAAATGGAGGTAGTAATAGGATTTTAGGGTCCCTGCAACAGGGCTTTGTCACACAGGTTTAGAGAAATTGTGGGAGTTTAAATCGGGCATTCCGTGGAGGAGCTGGGGTAGATCAGGGGCTGCTGGCTTCCTGCTTAAGCTCTCTGAGCCTTTCCCTTTGCTTCTGGAATTACATCAGTATGAAGGCGTTTGGTGGCTCAGAATGAGTTATTTCCACTCCCTACCTGGGGTCGGACTTGAGAGAGAGTTAAAAGCCTCTGATACCTTTGTCTGGAGGGTGTGATTTAAATCCATGAGTAAGTAGGTGTCAGGGACTGAATTGAGCCCTCTACCCCAAAAGGGATGTGGGAACCCCCAAGGGGATGACCTTTGGAGATGGGCCTTCAAGGCCTTGGGACACTAGTGCTCAGAGAGCAGCTCAGAAGTGACCTCACCGGCAAAGGCGGGCACCCAGGACTGTCTCTCAGGTCCTACACCAGGGAGTCCGTGGCTGGGGAGGGGAGAGTACCTGCCAGCTGCAGGCAGCACGGATGCCAGACAGACAGACAGCAGAAACACTCGGGCCCCACTGACCTAAGTCATTCCTCCTCCCGAGGAAGGTGGGGAGGGGGAGAGCCCCCCACAGGGACCTAGTCACAGAAGTGTCACCAGAGCTTAACAAGGTTGTGCCCTGAAGTTACCGAGCTCATGTGGAGAGAAAATTCCAATTCAAACCGAACTGAAAGGAAGACTCTGGGGGTCTGGGGATTTAGCTCAGCGGCATAAGCACCTGCCTTGCAAGGCGTGAGCACCGAGGAGAAAGGAGGCAGTGCTTAATCGTCACACTAGCGGGGCTGCTGGATCTTCACCCCAGTGGGCTGTTGGGGGGAATCCCTCAAAGGCAACGGCTCTGAATTTATTTAGTTTTGTAATTTTATTTTAAAGAGAGTAAAACTAAAGATAACAAAACAGAACAAAGCAGATCAGAAGAAAACAATGTAAGTGTCACAGACTTCAAAGCAAGACAGCAGGAGATGGTCACTGGCTATCATATTGTCTCTTGTCCATCTTTTCACACACAATGAATTCAGGCACAACAAAATAGTATTAAACTGATCAGAACAGGACGATGAAGGCATTACAGGCCTTCAAAAGCAGGCAATAAGGAAGTCACAATGGCTGCCATAAAGTCTCTCGTTTTCTTCAAAATAGCTGTCCATACCTTCACGTATGTTGAAATTAAACAATACAAAACAGGCTAAAACCACTCTGAACAAAGAATGATAGTATTGCTGGATTTCACAGCATGATGCTACGGAATCAGCACTGGGTACCTTAGTGTCTCTTTTTCTTCAAAGTACCTATTCATTTCATTGTGCATTATATTATCGATTCTCATAAACTGTTTAGAAGTTCTGTGCATGCATGAGTCTCTACATGTATACCTATCCCATCTGTGTTAGAGGGAAAAACAAAACAAAACAAATTCCTAGAAAAAAAAACAAAACAAAAAAGGCAAATAACAATAGCAAAGAGCCCAAAATACTGACAATATAGGCCTTCAAAACAAGGTGCTATGACCATCACCAGGGGTGATATTTTACATACTGACCTTCAAGAGCTCCTCGAATCACTGCACAATAATATGCACAACTGTTCCATCCTATGAATGTTAACTTTTTGTTCTAAGAACTTACAGAATTTGTAGCACAATCATCTTAGTTCTCCTAAGTGTGCTTATATAATTTTAGATATTTTTTTGTTTCCCTTCCTTTTTCTTTTTCCTCATTTTCTCTGAGATATTATTTTTCCCCTTTAAGCAGATTCTTATCCTTTCACTGTATTTATTGAGGATTTTGTATCTTCTGTACTCTTACCATTTCTTACACCAGGGAGACTATATGATATTTACACATGCGAGTTTGATTTATTTCACTTACGAGTAGGGTCTTGAGTTGCATCCATTTACTTGTGAATATCTCAGTGTGATCATTCTTTATGGTTCAGTAGTACTCCATTGTATAAAAATACCACACATTTTTTATCCCTTCCTCAGTTAATGGGCATTTAGGTTGTTTCCAAGATCAGCTATTACAAATTGTGCCACTATAAACATGGGTGCATATATAACACTGTAATATGATGTTTTTGATTCTTCTGGGAATATGCCCAGAAGTGGAATAGCTGGGTCAAATGGGACTTCCAATCCCAGCTTTTTGAGGAATCTCAAAAAGCTGACCTCCACAGTGGTTGCACCAGTCTGCACTTCCACCAACAGTGCAGAAGAGTTCCTTTTTCCCACAGTCTCTCCAGCATTTGTTGTTGGTAGTTTTTCTTTTTCCTGACCATTCTTTCTGGAGTGAGATGGAATCTCAGTGTGGTTTTAATTTGAATTTCTCTAATGACCAATGATGATGAACATTTTTTCATGTATTTATTTGTCATTTGTGTTTTTTCACCTAAGAACTGTGTTCACCTCAGATGCCCATTTTTAGATTGGGTCTTTGAATTTCAGGGATCTGATTTTTAAAAATTCTTTATATGTTCTAGGCAGAAGTTCTTGGTCTGAGGGACAGTTCACTAAGATTTTTTCCCAATTTGTGGGAAAAAATAGTCTTTTTGACTATGCTGGAAATTTCTTTCAACATGCAAAAACTCTTTAATAGGACATGATCTCAGTTATTGATTCTGTGAAATATTTCACTTGCAGTTTGATTTTTGTTCATGAATTCTCTACCTACCCCTATGTCTTCAAGATTTCTACCTACTTTGACTTCCAACAGATTTTATGTTTTCTGTTTTAATGTTTAGATCTTTGACCCATTTAGACTTTAGTTTAGTACATGGTGATAGGCATGGGTCTAATTTTAGTTTTCGGCATATGGAGAGCCAATTTTTCCAGCACCATTTATTAAAGAGACTATCTTTCTTCCAGTGATCATGTTTGGCCCCTTTATCAAAGATAAGGTGGCTGAGTGTGTTTGTAGTTGTGGTTATATCTTCTAATCTATTCCACTGATCTTCAGGTCTGTTTTTATTCCAATACCATGCTGATTTTATTACAGTAACTTTGTAGTATAACTTCAAGTCAGGGATTGTGATGCCTCCTACCTCACCTTTGTTGCTTAGAATTGCCTTTGCTATTCTAGGTCTCTTCTGGTTCCAAATGAATTTTAGGAGTGATTTCTGTAGATCTGTGAGGTATGCTGGTGGTATTTTGATTGGGATTGCATTAATTCTGTATAACATTTTTGGAAGAATGGTCATTTTCACAATGTTTGCTCTTCCTATCCATCAGTAAGGAATATCTTTCCATTTTCTGAGGTCCTCTTCAATTTCTTCATTCAGGGAATTATAATTTTCTCTGAATAGATCTTTTGCTTCTTTTGTTAGATGGATTCCTAAGTATTTCATTTTTTTGGATGCTTTTGTGAAGTGTATGGCTTCTCTTATTTCTCTCTCAGTGAGTTTGTTGTTACTGTATAGGAAGGCTATTGATTTTTGAGTGTTGACCTTGTATCCAGCTACATTACTTAATATATTTATTATACCTAGGAGTCTTTCAATGGAGTTTTGGGGGTCTTCTACGTAGAGTATCATGTCATCTGCAAATAATGATAATTTAACTTCTTCTTTTCCTATCCTTACTCCTTTTATTTCTCTCTCTGATTTAATTTCTCTGGCTAATATTTTCAGCACTATATTGAATAGGAGTGGTGATAATGGACATCCTTGTCTTGTTCCTGATTTTAGGGTAAAGGCTTTCAGTTTTTGGCTATTTAATATGATGCTGGCTGTTGGTTTGTCATAGGTGGCTTTTATCATATTGAGATAAAGACCATTTATTCCAATTTTATGTAATTTCTTATAATGAATAAGTGTTGGACCTTATCAAAAGCTTTTTCTGCATTTATAGAAATGATCATGTGGTTCTTATTTTTGGCTCTATTTATATGATAGATTACATTTATTGATTTGCATATGTTGAGCCATCCCTGCATTCCTGGGATGAATCCCACTTGGTCATGGTGTATAATTTCTTGATGACTTGCTGCATTCTATTTGCCAATATTTTACTGAGAATTTTTGCATCTATATTCATTAGGGAGATTGGCCTGCAGTTCTCTTTTTTGGTTGGGTCTTTCTCAGGTTTTGGTATTAGAGTAATACTTGCTTTCAGGAATGAGTTAGGAAGAATTGCTTCCCTTTCAATTTCATTGAAGAATTTGAGGAGTGTCAGCATTAAATCTTCTTTGAATTTCTTGTACAATTCTGCAGTGAATCTATCTGGACCTGGGCTTTTCCTTGTTGGTAAGGATTTAATTACATTTTCAATTTTGTTAATTGAAATTGGGTTATTCAGCAGTTTTACATCTTCTTGACCCAGCTTTGGTTGTTCATATGTTTCTAGGAATCTGTTCATTTCTTCTGTGTTATCAAGCCTATGAGAGTAGAGGTTTTCAAAATAGGTACTGATGATCTTTTATATTTCCACAGGGTCTGTAGTGATTTCACTCTTTTTATTCCTTATTGCATGAATTGAATTTTTCCTTTCCTTTTTTTTTTAAAAAAGATAAGGTTGGCTAGGGGCTTACCAATTTTATTTATTCTTTCAAAGAACCAATTCTTTGATTCATTGATTCTTCATATTTTTTTCTTAGTCTCTATTCCATTGATTTCTGCTCTGATCTTTATAATTTCCTCCCTTTGTTTGGCTTTGGGCTTGACTTGCTCTTCTTTTTCTAGACATTTGAGGTGTAGCATCAGATTGTTTATTTGTGTTTGTTCTTTCTTCCTGATGTGAGAATTCACCACAATAAATTTTCCTCTGAGGACTTCTTTCATTATGGTTCCGGTGAGATGTATTTGTATTTTCATTTGCTTGTAGATATGGTTTAATTTCTTCTTTAAGTTCTTCTGTGACTCACTGATTGCTCTGGGGTGTATTATTCAATTTCCATGTGTCTGTGGGGTTTTTGCTGTTTCTTTTGTCATTAATTTCTAGTTTCATGGCACTATGATCCAATAACATACATGGGATAATTTCAATTCTTTTGCATTTATTTAAGCATGTTCTATGGGCTAGTATATGATCTATTTTAGAGAATGTCCCATGTGCTGCTGAGAAGAATATATATATTCTGATGTTGTTGGATGGAACACTGTATACATCCACCAAATCCATTTGTTCACAGGTGTGAATCAGTTCTGTTACTTCTTTGCTGATTTTCTGTCTGGTTAATCTGTCTCTTTACGTCAATGGGGTGTTAAGGTCTCCCATTATAATTGTGTTATTGCTTATTTGATTTTTCATTTCTGTTAATATTTGTTTTCTATAGCTGGGTGCTCCCGAATTTGGTGCATATATATTTAAGATTGTTATCTCTTCCTCTTGAAGTTTTCCCCTAAAAGTATGTAGTGACTGTTTTATCTCTTTGGATCATTCTTGGTTTGACGTTCACATTGTCTGCAATCAGAATAGCTACCCCTGCTTTTTTGGGGGGTCCTGTTCATGGAGTACTGTTTTCCATTGTTTGACTTTCAGTCTATGAGTTTCTTTTGGGTTAGATGGGTTTCTTGTATACAGCATATGGTTGGATGTTGTTTCTTGATCTATTCTGCCAGTCCGTTTCTTTTAAGTGATGAATTGAGGCCATTTACATTAATGGTTATAACTGATATATATTGGTTTACTTTTGATATGTTATCTTTCTGCTATTGATTCTTTACCTTTCTACTCTGTTCAATTGTTTGCCTTGCTTAGAGGTTTTTTCCTACATCTATCTAGAATGTCTTTCAGTATTCTTTGTAGGGTGGGTTTGGTGGTCATGAAGTTCTTCAGCTGTTCTTTGTCATGGAAGTATCTTATTTCTCCATCCATTTTGAAGGACAGTTTTGCAGGATATGTAAGTCTGGGTTGGAAGTCATTTTCCTTTAGGATTTGACATATTTCACTTCATGCTCTTCTTGACTTCATTGTTTGTGTTGAGAAGTCTGCTGTGAATCTGATAGGCTTTCCTTTATAGATGACCTGTCTCTTCTCTCAAGCAGCTTTTAATGTTCTGTTCTTATGTTTGATTTCTGGGATGTTGATTGTTATATGTCCCGGTGTAGTTTTCTTTTGGTTATGGTTATTTGGAGTTCTATATGCTTCACTGATCTGTATGTCAGTTTCAATTCTCATGTTTGGGAATTTTTCAGCTATTACTTCTGTAAATAGCCTCTTGATATCATTTGAGTTGTCACCTTCTTTTTCATTTATACCTATCAATCTTATGTTGTTTTCCTTTGCATCATCCTAAAGCTGTTGAATTGTTTTTTCCTGATTCCTTGTTATTTTTAAAAGATCTTTCCTTTCCTGTTCACTGGCTGCAATCTTGTCTTTGAGGTCTGAAATTCTATCTTCACTTTTGTTGAGGCAGTTTTGACAACTTTTGATGGAATTTTTTATTTCCTGTATATCTCTTTAAATCTGCTTCATGCATTCTGTTTATTTCTTAAATTGTTCATTCAGGGTTTCCTTGTGTTTGCCTTGTCCCTCTAATTTTTTAACTATGTCTTCTTTAGATGTGTTCAGCTCTTCTTTCATTACATTTATCATTTCTTCTTTTACCTGGGAGATTATTTCTGATCTGAGTTCTTTTATAGCTTCCTGGAGTTGCTTCTTTACTTCAATTGCTATCATTTCAGGCATTTCAGGTGTGTGGCTGACATTTTCTTCTATGTCCATGTCTCCTAGGCTTGCTAGGGTTGGGCTGGAAGTTTGAGATTGCATTGCTCTTTTGTTTTGTCATTTTCCTATATTTCTGGGTTTCAAGGGATGTTCCAAAGCTTCCTCCATGTGCTGGGAATCACCTGGCCCACTTTTGGCTCCTGGGGGCAGACTGCAGGCAACTGCTAGCTGCTTAGAGGTCGGTGGGTGTTACAGTTAAGGCGTTACCAAATATAGGAACATTTGGAGAGGGGCCCTTGAATTACCCAGGGCGCCTTAGGTAGAGACAGTTACTCTGACTCAGTGCTCACCAGAGGTGTGAAGCTGGGCTGTAGCAGAAACAGGAGAACAGAAGCTTGGTCAAAGACTTCTCATTGATCATGAAATATCTGCAAGTTTGCCATCTTATAAATGTGTTCCTACATTAGAATTATGCCCCAACAATTAAAGTACACATCTTTAACTCACATCTGTGAGGCAGCTGCATGAGGAGACAGACACAGCAGTCACACATCTTCTCTTCTGCTCTAAAACTGCCTCAGTTTACTCACTAAATGCATGTGACCACGGCATTCTGCTTGGGTGATGTACAGCCAAGGGTAAGTGTGACCATTGGTCAATGTGACTTCTGGTAGCCACTGTTCAGAGGCACTGGGGGGAGAGCACTCTCCAGCGGGGGAACCTGTGGGTTGGGGCTGAAGGCTGAGCATGGACAGATGCTCCAGGCAGGGTGTGGGCACCCAGGCAAAGGGCAGAGGGAATGGAGAGGGAACCAGGGATGGTGAGCAGAAGAGAGAGCCTCAGAAGTGGGCAGTGTCGTGCTCTGTGGATTCTTGGCTTTTTAAAGGTAGCTCACTGGCCAAAGTTTCTCTAGAAAAATGATCATCACCAGCAGCACATTCCAGGAACCCTAAGGTCACATAACTCACTCATGTGACATAGTGAACCTGCTCAGTGAACTTAATCTGTCTCTTCAGGGAAGACCAACAACTGTGCTCAAGGCAGCAGATAAAGTGGTATTTGCCAAAGTCTCCTGGTCATTGGGAATGAACAGCAAGGTACTGATGCAGTGCTGCTGGGTGAATCAGAGCTAAGTCCTGTGGCCCAGCAAGGCTGGCAATGGTCCCATCTCAGTCTGAAAGTACAGACTCTGGAAAGGAATTTGGTGTTGATCTTGTCTGCTTCAGTCTCTCAATCCGTGTTTCACACAAGAGCACCGAGGGTTTTGAATCAGATCTGAAGAAGAGTAAACGGATTGTAAGATAGATCCAGCATTCACGGAACCATCAGTATCCCAGCAGGAAGAGCAGAGTGAGCAAGCTGAATTATGTTAGAAATAAATCTAGAACAATCCTAGGCCTCCAAAGGCTGTGCTGAAGGGAAGGGAGAAGAGCTGCTTATTAACAGAGCTGGCGAGAGGAGACCAAACCCTTATCTTTGCTGCAAATAACCTCAGACTTGAATCACACTGATCTGCCAGAGTAATAAGGTGACACCTTGGTTGCATTTACAGAATTATCTTGAATAGAATACACCAGGCATGTGATGTGTGTCCAACACATGCTACTGAAAGTCGTGCATGGATTTGTGATCTTCCTGGAATGCTATGTTGTTTGTGTCTTCATTCAACAAATATTTTTGAGAACTAGAGTCATGTCCTACTTGGTATAGTGTACAATACATGAACAAAACGGATAAAGCCTCTGGTACTGAGAGAGATTTATTGAGCAGGCAGTACACGGGCACTCTACTGGAGCAGTGGTGATGACTGCAGGCCTGCCTTCAAATTCTTGTTAGAAGAGCAGATATAAACATCACCACCCAGAAATGTTCCATGCTGTTAGTAACCTAGAAAGAGTGCTTCTAAGAGGGCATAACCACTCAGATAGAGGCAAAGTCGCAGATAATACCTGAAACACCTTGTTTTGTTTCTTGGAGCTATTGAAGCTGAATACACATGCAGGGCTGTGGCGTGACCCCGGCACGGCTGAACTGAGAACGAGGAGACACCTCAGGGGGCCAGACAGGCCGTGGCTGAGGCCACCTGGAGACCTTCTGGACAGTTTTTCTTGATTAGCATCGTCTGTTGCTGAGGGGCCTTGAACCCTCCCGAGATCCTGCTCAGGTTTCCTCCACTGTCCACTCAGCTCCTTGCTTGTTCTGATTAAATACGGGCTGCCCAGGGTCAGTCGGCTGGCCGGCCAGCAGGGTTACGAGATCTGCTGAGGATTCTAGTCCTCCTGGAGCCCTAAAGACCATGCTTCTTGTCTCATTCCTTTGGACCTTCATCATGCACCCGTTTGGGGGATTGGAGGTCTAGGCACAGACCCCAACATTTGTTCGTACTGAAACAGCAGTGGATGATTTTCTGCAAGTGGGGAACAGGTATTTGCTCTTAATTGGCATCCATTTATGATATATCCACAGGAGGGGCAAACTCAAAATCTGTATTGCAGAAGGGAAGAGCAGACACACTTGCACTTCTAAACCTGGAGAGGAGAAAGCCGGGAGTCAGTCCCACTGCATGAGCATACTCCGTGTGAGAAGCTGCTGTGCAAAACGAAGAAGACTGCAGTGCGCAGCTCAAGGGGCAGCTCTGGGGTCCGGCTGAAGCCCCAGGCAGCAGCACGCTGGAGGCTGCACAGGAAAGGACGTCCCAGCAGCGCTGGCGGTGCTCCCACGGGAGGGCGCACTGTGGTGTGGGGTCGTGCAGCCGGCAGCCTTCACGGGAGTGGGAGAGCAGGCGGTGCCCGGATTGTGCTTCGGACTGAATGACTACTGAGGTCATAGCCCCGCGTGTCTCCTGTTTTATAAAATTTAATATGCTGCTTTTTAACACCGTTATCCCAATCGCTATTGTGCTCTGTGTTTGTAAATCACTGACTTAATTCAACCTTGGACTTCCCGAGGGCCTCAGGAAAGGGCACGGTGGTGTGCTGAAAGAATCCTGGATTTGAATTTGTCCCCACGCAGCGAAGGTGTGCGCCTCTTGTTGAGCTGCCCGCCTCCTCTGCCCCTGAACTCCACAGCTGTAAGGTGAATGCAGTGAGACCGGGCTTCCGCGGCGTCTCACATGCGCTCTAAAGCAGCTTGAGCCAAGTAACAAGAAACAGATGCAGAGTTCACTGTGCTTTTTTTTTTTGCAACAGGAGTTGAACTCAGGACCTTGTGCTTGCCAGATGGGCACTGTGCCACTGAGCTGTATCCCCGGCCCCAAGAGTAGTCATTTTTCTTCTCTCTTGAATCCCATCACGCTTTGTACCTGGCACTGTGGGACACACAGGTCAGTTCTGTCTCCAGGGACACTTGCTGGGTTGAGGTCCAATGCCATCATGCTAGCGTGGCACTGCAGCTGGGGCGCCTGGCTCGCTGGCTCCTTCCCCAGGAGGGTTCTCCCTGAGGGCAGCTCTGGCTCAGCTGCCCAAGCTCCCTCTTTGCATTTCCCTGCCCTGGCCTCACTGTGTCCCCGCAGTAGATCCTGCTGCTGCTGCTGCTGCTGAAGTTTGCATCGTAGGTCCCGAGCACCCTCTAGAGATGGCAGAGGGCTGCACCTCACTCGAGGAAGAGATTTTCTCAACATGCGGTTGCCGGTGCCCATGAAATGTCCAGGAACAGGAGTCCTGTGGAGGGAGGGGACGAGCCATAGTGGGCAGAGCCCGGTCCTTCCTCACTGCCTTCTCTTACCTATCTGGTCCCCGACTGGGCTAAGGACGCGGAAAAGGGTCCCTGTCTTCCTGAGCACAGCCGGCCGGGTGAGAGCCCGCACAGGCCCGCGGCTGAGGGCTGAGCTCAGCACCCCAGACGTGGGGTCCGGGTGTTCCCCTCGGAACCCTCCAGCAGTGCTGCACCCCACTCAGTCACCAGGAGAGGACAGGAACCCAACACAGTGAGTCCAAGGAAACGGGCACACGGAAGTGTGAATTCCTCAAACACCTCGTCCCCAGCTCGCCCACATCCCGCTCTTCTGTTTCACGTCATTCCAGGGCCTAAAGGAGCAGAAAGAGCAACTTTTCTGTTACTGATGTGGAGAAGACAGAGGAGGATGTGAGAAGAAAGAAGTGTGGGGATGGGCGATGAGGGGGAGTGAGGGAACCCTCGTCCAGACTGCTGTGCTTGGATGATCCACAGTCATCGACTGACTGACTGACTGACTGAAGAATCAGAACACTTATTCTTTTCTGAAAGGAAAAGATGAATTAAATTTCCTAACCCTCAGAAACGTCAGCACGTAGAACACCCGCCATTCCGGACCGCGATGCCTGTGGCCGGGACCGTTAGCTTGATGGAGACTCACCCACAGTGACGCTGGCCTGACACAGTCTGACTTGCTGGGGGCTGCAGAAAGCAGGCCTTTTGCCATTGTCCTAGGGTGGCAGCAGAATTCTCAAGGGTCTGTTTTGTTATCTCTGCCTGTAGGACAGAAAGGGAAGACCGAGGTCCACTCTTGGTGAAGATGCACATCCAGATTTGAACGTTTGTGTGCAAGTTCGTATCCCCTCCCTTTAATCGCTCTAACACACTGAACGTGCGCCACGCGAGGCCTGTCAGAGTGAAGAAACAGACGCCTCAGGTAAAGGAGCCCGTTATCTTAGGAAAGGAGACTCCTCTGAGCAGTCAGGGCTGCAGGGCTTATGTAGATGAAAAACTCATAAAAGGCAGGAAATGATGCTCATACTGTGAGCATCACGGGAGTGGAGTTTCACTGTCCTCTTCTGAGCAGAGCCTGGGAGTCTGGCAGATGCTTACCCGAGAGAAAGGTCGTTCCTGTCTATCACAAATACACACTAATGAACATCCCGAGAAAGGAAAGTCTAGGGTGTGTATACAGGATTATATATATTTATATTAAAGTTTGCTTTAAGACGTCAGAGAAGTGTCAAGGTATTGAGAACCCAGGAGTCAGTATCACAGAGAGAATAGAGCCGAGGGATGAGGTGAATATGTAGTGCGCTCTTACTGTCAGGCAGCTACACTTTTGTGCTGACACAACTGCACGTATTTATGGTGCAGTGTGAGTGCGCTGGGAGGACATGGGGTGAGGTGCCACGGGCTGGGCGCAGCAAGGCCGAACTGTGCTTTCCCTAAGGGGACTCTCCCTAAGGAGATGGCCCCGTGGGCGCTGAGCTCCCACTGGAGGCTCCCGCAGCGGGGTGCGTAGGGGCAGGGACAGTGGGGGAGGCTGCCCCAGGCACTCACCCACACAGAGGTGACTGGATGATTCGGTCACTGGGCAGAGCTTCCCCAGGATCACAGGGACAAAGGGACAAAAGTGGAGCTGTGTGACCACGAGATGGCGAGTCCTGGTCAATATGCCAAGCTTCGAACTGGGACCTGAAGGTGTACAGGCTAGGTCAGCCCAGGGTCTCCCAAAGGGCCGGCAAAGGCTCAGTGTGACCGGATTGAGGTGGCCCAGGCTCACTTTGCACCTCCTTGCAAGGAGGAAATCTCTAGTGCGGGCTGGTTTTCTAAGTCTTGGACGGGAGGCGCTGGCCCTTGGGTCCAGTCGCCCCTGTTGCAGGATGCACTGTGGACCCCAGAGCCCCCGCCTCGCTGTGACAGCCTGTGGATCTTCAGAAAAAATGAGCGCCTGAGGGTCAGAACCACTCCTGGGTGGGAACTGTTTGCCAGGATCCTGTGACTCTTTATTATTTTTAATTCACAACATTTGACAAAGAATCATGCACCAAAACGATGAGAACTGATTAAAACTGTTAGACAAACTCAGCAATAGAACTACACAATCAGTAATACCCATGCTAGAATTATTAGATATGGACATTAAACCACTTTATGCTAGGATGCGTGTGTCGGTCACTCTTAGTAATGCAGTTAAGAAACTAAATGACATGAAGGGGACTCAGCAGATACTAAGACACAAGTGAGAAATGCAGTAACTAAAGCGAGTAAGGCCCCGGCAGAGTCCATGGCGCTGATGGGGATCGTGGAATTGAGGACGTGGACAGAAGCCCGCACAGTGGGACAGAGCCAGCAGCCCTCCCCGGACCCAGGAGGACGCGCTCCAATCTGCAAGTCCTCGGACCTGCGCCCTGGGAGCAGTGCCCACCAAGTGATGCCCGGCACCAGGGCGCTCAGAGGACAGGAAGTGTGGCTTCTCTACCCCAGCACTGTGCCCGACGGGCCCGGCAAATGTGCCCCTGCAGGAAAGCGTCCACACCCCAGAGGGAAGGCGCCCAGGATGGAGCCGAGCGCGGCAGCCCGGGGCAGCCGCGGTCTGCGCCCAGCCAGGCCCTCGCCATCCAGGGCCCACCTGTCCTCCCTTCTCGTCCTGCTGGGAGGTGGCGCTCAGTGACTGAGGTATTCACAGGACAGAGACCCTCAGGCAAGGGCAGTCAGCAAGGCCCAGGCCAAACAATCACCCAGAGGGTGGGGACGGAGTTGAGACCGAGAGGAACGAGGGCCGGGCTCTGGGCTGGCACCTGGAAGGGACACACAGCGGCGGTGAACAGGGGTAGAGCAGAGACACTGGAGAGAGCCAGAGGGGCACGTGCCCACTGCCACCCCCGAGGTCCTGTGTCCTGGGGACCAACCCCAGCCACCCCGCCCTGCCAACGCCACCAAGCTCAGCACTCACACGGCAGCCACCTGCTGCCAGGGAAGACTGCTGGCGAGACTGCCCGTGAGTTCCTTCCCGTGGCTGAAGTCGCACAGAAAGGCCCGCCCTGCTGAGCTCTAGGAGCCCCTGACTCCATGGCTGCATGGAGGACTTGGAGGAGTGCCAGGCAGGGCTGGAAGCAGACAGCGTGATGCAGAGGTGCTGCGAGGTCGGGGGGACTTCCCAGGGGTGCTCTCCCCAGGTGGTGTGGACCGCAGTTGGGACATCCCAGAGGACTCTATTGTCATTGGCCAGTGTGCTGCCCGACGTCGGGCCTGGCGGCAGAAGAGGAAGGGGTGCTACATGTATGAGTGACTTCCGTCAGTGAAAGATTAGGAAGCCTGGGACGATGGAAGTCAGCTGGGTCCTTCGCAGGTTTTGAAGGACAAGTGTCTGGTCAGCTATGGCTGCCACAGCGGAATCACAGGCTGGATGGCTTAAACGGGACACATTTGCCTTCTTACAACTCCAGAGGCTGGGAAGCCCAAGATCGAGGTGCCAACCAGTCAAGATGCCCATCGTTTTCTTTCCTCGTTTGCTTCTTCTTGGAAGGCCACGGTCCCGTCGTGTGAGGGCCTCACCCTTGTGACCTCATTTAACCCTGACTTCTTCCAGCTGTGGACGCGTGAGGGTCAGCGCTTCTGAGTGGGAATTGGGGGAAGTTCACTGCCCAGCCCATAGCTCTAGCACCAGGACACCCGATCCTCTCACTTCACTTCCTGTCCTCTCCCCTCGGCTCCGGAGAAAGACAGATGCTGGGGCTTCACATTTCCGTGTCTGGGGGGCTTTGCTTCCTCTAACAGGAAACTCGTTTCCCTGGCGGAGCTGATGAGGGCTAAGGGCTGTGGCAGAAGACGGTCGCTTCTTGGAGAAGAAATTTCAGGGGGGATTTAGGCTTAGGCGGGGCCTCATCTGATACCCTTGAATCCTCACACATGATTTCTGACTTCCTGAGACGCATACCCGCCAAGGCTGCGGCAGCTGTGAGCTCTGCACCTTTGGAATTGTTCTGCCATTTCCCTGTTTCTCCGACCAAGGTCACGCTTATCTTTCCTAACTGGGTGCTCTTACCCCCGTGGATTTTCCCTCACTCGGGGATACAGTGCACCACGGACTGGGGAATTTTGCTTATTACTTCAGGCTTAAAAGAGGAAAGGCACAGTGCTCATAACACCAACGCATTTTAGTTTCCATGGAGCAGTTTTCCAAAGAAAAACCTGAGTGGCTCCTTTCTCAGATTCAGCTTCATTCCGGACAAATTCTAACCAGACTGTGTCCGCCTTTTGCAAGGGCACAAGATCAGTCCCTGGAGAGTGCTCATAGGTGCCTTTGGCCTGGGTTTGCCTCTCTCTAATCTGGGTGCCACTCTGCAGGAGTTTCATTTTCACAGGATTCTGTGACAGCTCAGTGTGGAAGCCGAAGTTGTGCACACCAGGGAGGGCGCGGCTGAGCTCTCCAGAGGTCAGACTGGCGTGGCCCTGCCTGCCTGGGGTTGGACACCCCTCGAAGACGAAGGGGGAGGGGGAGGGGCTTGCTCAGCTTCAGAACAAAGGCAGATTTCTGTGGAGGTGGGCACCTCTCAGCAGTACCAGTGATCCCTGCTAGTCCTGCTGCCCGGCGCCCCTGGAGACCCCTTACACCAAGGTGGCACAAGGAGGAAGAGGCAGCTCTGAGCTCACATGTGCTATGCTCAGCGGGTTCTTCCTCTCACAGCACCTCCTGTAATTGTGGTCTCTTAACTGTAAAGATTAAACACTTTCCAGAACTGTTTCTGGCACACTACTGGACTTAGACAGCTCCTCCTGTGCTCAGTGGCAGCGCTGACCTTCCATCTCAGCTTTTCCCTGCTGAGGTGTGGCCCCTCCTCCCCAGCAGGAGCCACGGCTGTAACCCAGGCCTCAGGAAAGTACCTAGCTGCAGGTGACACTCAGAACCTTTCTGAATAAACCGGTGCACACAGGGCTTTAGCAACACATGTTACAGGCAGAAGCACATGTTCCCTTTACTAAAGCCATGTAACAATCAGAGAAACTGATGCAGTGAAGTCCAAAAAGCATATCACACCATGGCTAGAAAACCAGAGGTCAGGGCATCGGGTTCACTGGAGGAGCTCAGCTCCCCGCGAACCCTTGATACCTTCTGCTTCCGAGTCTTGGTGAGGCGGTCAGGAGCCTGCATGGCAGGGGTGGACACAGGCCAAGCTGAGGGGAGTTGCTGCCCCAGGGATCACCACACCCCGTGGACGTCCAGGTCCAGGGTAGGTGTTCAGACTCAGTCCATTCCCGGCCTGCTGGGGACTTTCCACATCTCCCTCCTGCCCTGACTTCTCGGGACTTGCTCCTGCTTCAGTGTAAACTGTGTGCTGCCTCTGTGAGCGTAAGTATAGCGGCGGGTGTGCGAGGGTGGCGTGCTGCTTAAGGGATTTTTTAAGCTAATTTTTTCTCGGTTAATTATCCCAGCTTAGGAACTTGATGTGAGAACACCAGTTGTTTTTAGTAGTATCAAATTATCTTACTTCTCTAAATACATGAATGAACTTAGACTTTATGAAGAAAGTAAGTCTTCATGCATATTTTAATGGGGTACTCTATAAATTCACTGGGTTCACCCATTCCTTCTAATTTAGCAACACAAGGTGTGACTTTAAACATTTGTGACCAAGCTCTTTTTCATTCCGTGTTTGTATGTGACTGCCTCCATTCCTCTCTCTCTCTCTCTCTCTCTCTCTTTCTCTCTCTCTCTCTCTGTGTGCGTGTGTGTAACTGTGTGGTTTCTCTACCATGCCAATCAAGTTGATATCAAGTTTGAACTTGTTTAATTTTGCTAATCTTAGATTAGAATTTAACTAGCAGGAAGCACCAGTTCTCTAGCTGAGAGCTACAATATAGATGTGTGAATTCTCACCAAATGCAGCTGTTATGGTTTATATTTAGATGCCCCTTGAGCCTCATGTGCTCAGGGGTAGGCTTTGGGAAGTGATCGTATCGATGGAGCGTGATACTCAGCTCTGGATTAGTCCTTGGATGAGTTTATAGCTGAATGTGATTTGGGAGGCGAAGCCAGATCAGAAGAGTTGGCCACTGGGGGCGTGGCCTGGAAGGGTCTGTGTCCCTCCTCCTTGCTCTTTCTCCACTTCCTGTCTGCACAACAGAAGATATCTCTCCTCTGCCCTGCTACCCTGCCTGGGAGCAGCCGACTATGGACTGAAACCTCTACAAACCATGAGCCAAAATAAACCTTTCCTCCAGCTGTGGCTGTCAGGCACTGTGGCTCAGAGAGAAAGTAACTCAAACACAAGCCCAACAGTCCTGTTCTTCAGTCAGGAAACTCTTCTTGCTACATAGAGTACTGCAGGTCACTGTCTCACTCTCAGTTTCTCTCTCTATATATGAGATTGAAATGTGTGCAATGTCTATAATAATCTGATTTTACCCCTTTAAAATAGAAATTTCAAATGGTTTAACCTGCCCTGAACAGCAGTCTATACTGGACACCTTTTCAAAGGATGGCAGAGGGCTGGGGATGAGCGTGCACTGCTGACCTCTGGGAATGTCCCAGAATCCTCTGCACTAAATGAGCTGAATGCATGTTTCTTCCTTGTCCCATGGGTGGATGTCATGGCATGAATGCTAACCAATTATAGTTTGGGGTCTCTAAACCAGTGGTTCATCGATTATCCTGGGGGAACATCTTGAATATTTAGGTTTATATCATCTATTTCCAAGATTCTACTGCAATAACTACAAGACAAGATTTTCACATTGTGATGTGGAATCAGAGCTGAAGAACCGATTATAGTCACTCAAAAGAAATATCTTCTACAGTCTGATTATCAGGGTCACTTTGGAATGTTAACGTGTCCCTGAATTCTACAACCAAAGAGAGAAAGGAACCACAGAGAAAGCAGAAGCAAATGTTTTCACTGGTAAGTCTTCTACGAGCTGGAGGTCCTGGGCTCCTTGGAGACACAGGGGGCCAGGAGGACCTTGAGAGCCATAAGGTTCAGAATCTTCTTATCCCTTGAAATAATCCGGGGCTGATGTGATGGAGGTGGCCAGCGTCCAGGAACCTAGAAGATTCACAGGCACAGGCACAGAGTGAAGAAAGTGCTATCATGATTGAGGACTTGTGCTTCTCACAGTCCCAAGTACATACGACTATACCATGCACAGCAACGCTGTGATGTGAATGTGGCCAGAGAAGGTAGGAAAGGCTCAAGGGCATTGTCCTGGGTCACCGGACCATCCCCAGGGCTCATCCTGTAAACGCCAAAGGAGCCATCTGCTAGAGGAGGCCAGAGGGTCCATCTAAAACTCAGGGACCTGGAGCTCGCTGCAGAGGCCTGTGTGAGTCACGTTAGGAAGACTGAAGAGTCTGCACTGGAAGTTCGGAGACAGAGCCCAAAGGTGATGGCAGAGGCTGGCATCCTCTCAAGAAGCGGAAGGAAGACCTCCTCCCTCTTCCCATTCTTGCTCCATCCGGTCTACGGTGCTACTGGCTGGTCTCCCCACACTTCTGTCCTCAGAGAGTCCATCGTGCATTCCCACTCAGGGCTGTGCTGAACTGATCTGCCCCACATTTCTTACTCAGGTTGACACCACAATTCGCTATCACACTCATGAAAGGAAAGATTAGGTTGGACAATACTAACAGTAAAAACTTCTGCTTCACCGAAGGTACTTAAAAGAATCAAAAGTCCAGCCGTAGACTGAAAGAAACTATTTGCCAAAGCACGTGTCTGGCAAAATATTCAAAAACGTGAACCTCAGCAGTCAGAAAACAAACAACCACTGAAGACGTGGGCAGTTTACCCGGGCAGACACTGCCCTGAAGAGGTTGGGTGGGTGGAAAATAATCCTGAATCAAGTGCACGTCATCTGTCAGGAGGAATTACAGCGGAAGCGCGGGTGGGAGCCTACATCTCAGAATGGCCAGAGTGAAACAAATGACATTCTAATTCCTGTCAGGGGTGCAGAGCAACAATGACCCCCAGTCACTCTGGAGGGAGGAGGGAGACTCCTCAGAAAATAGCTGAAAATGCCCCCCACCAGTCTCTTGGTTGCCCAGGTAACAGTTCCTGTTACGTCTGTGTCTTACAAACGGCTGGTCACTATGATGCACAGCCAGTCACTATGATGCATATTGTAAGAATGAATCAATGACAGCCACGTACTCTATCTCTGTGCTTCCCTTTTGCAACCCCCTAAAGACCTCCCCTCCTGAGCCTTCAAGGCCTGAAATTTGAAGGATAATTGATTCCTTGTCAGTGCTTGTCAATGTTAAATAAATCTGCCTCTAAGTCCAGGGTGACGTTTTTGGTGTTTCCGTTTGCCGTTGCAACCCAACGCTTTGGGACACTTTGTTGTGGTCTTCTGAAGCCGAGCACACCTCCACATGTACCCCAGCCATAGTACTCCTGGTTCTTCTTCAATTTACCTGAGCTTGGCACAATAAAAGCAAGTCAGTGGAACTGGTAAATCAAAGAAAAAACACGACTTTCTCTGCCTCTTTTCACCCCTTGGTGGTCCTGTGGGTTGAACCAGAGTCTTTGCACTGTGCTACAGCCCCACCCCTTTTGTCCATTTTAATTTTAATTTTTTATTTTGAGCAAGCATCTCTAAGTCACTAAGCTGCCCACGCTGGGCTCAACCTTGCCGTCCTCCGGCATCTGCCTTTCAGAATGCTGGGATTACAGGAGTGCCCCAGCATGCCTGGCTTAGCCTCGCATTTTTGTATGAAATTTACCTGTAGGTAGTGAAAGGGTAGATTAGGCATAGAGCCTCTTCATCAATGTGACCCACTGATTGATGAAAAAGAAATTGTGGAATTATGTTATTACTCCTTTGCAGCAGCAAGATGCTTATGGCTCTTGGGCTCTGGCATCAGTGTCTGCAAACATCAATAAGACAGGACCACCATGGTCCTGTTGTTAGGAGGGCTGGATCTGAGGGTGATCCAGCTCGGTCCATTTGCTAATGTGCAGGCAACGCACAGGGGAAAATTCCAAATTCACGATGGATGTGTCACCTGCAAAACCCTGCTCGAATTTTAGGTAGCAAGACTGGAGCAATGTTCTCTCCTGGTATTGTCATAATTTTTTTAAAGTGACATGTGTGAGTAATAGCAGATGCCAAGTAGCCGTGTTTCACGCACAATGTCCATTGACAATACTAACTCACACGCATCACATACGGGCCTGCAGGTTATTTCCCAGTGTCAAATTATCACGGGATCTAGAAAAGCTCTCTGATCTACACAAATTTCTCACTCAGGCAAATAGATTCACTGCCCATGAACTGAGATTAGATACAACAAGTAAGTGTTCATAAGGTGCTAGGAAAGCAATGAAAGGCCCTTCTTTGTTCAGAATATGCTTTAGTTTAAACACTGACAAAAGGCACTGCGTGTATCTACTGTGTGTGATGAGTTTTGAAGCATGAACACTGTGCAGGGTTCATTCGAGTTTAGTAACAAATCCACTGGGACTCAGGGTAAGGTAGAGCACCTGCCTAGCATGTGTGAAACCCACCTGACATCCCGGCCCTGAAAAAAACCAGACAATGAACAAAACGAAACAAAACAAATGTGCTCACGTGGTCCTGTTTGTGCTGAGCACCCCAAATCTGGAGCTGATGGCTCCCCTCTCACTGCAGCCTGTGAGGTTTGGTTTGGCTGTAGCACCAGGGTCCTGAATTCAAAGCCAGGGTTACTAAGCAAATGGCAGAGTTGTTCAAGTGGTGAGGAGACCAAAGCTCAGTGCTGTGAGGGCTGGGACATGTCTCCCTGTCCTTTTCCTAAAACCCTCTGGAGAGGAAGGGTCATGATGTCAAGTTTAGGGACCCGCAGCAACGAGCATGATGGCTCCTATAATATATGCGATGGTGACCAGTTCAGCAGCAGATCACTGAGAGCATGTTACTAGGCACAGATTTGTACTCGGGTAGACACAGCCTCAGAACTATCAAGGAATTTGACTAGGGGAGCATCACTCATAAGTGATGAGTGAAACCTGTACTTATTTACTTCCTAGACCAAAAGTGCCCTGTCTCAGTCAAGGTGTCTTTCAAACCTATAGGAGGCTGCTGGGAATTAGCACAATCCTCACGATTGAGGGAGAGTGCTTTAGGGTAACTTGGACAGGACGAGGGTGACCAGCGGGTAATAAGCAAGCAGTTCTCGGTGCAGTAGTCCATCGTGATAAGGAACAGGCTGGGCTGCTCAGCACCAGTCCAGGATAGCACAGCAGCCCTTGGCTTTTCTGCTCCAGGGAGCAGGACACATGTGACCCAGGAGTGTCAGGGCACAGGAGCGAGCATTGCCTTCCCAGGCACACTGTATTGAGAGCTCAGACAGCAGCGGTACAAACTTGAACTGGGATTTGAACTCTGACATATCAGGGTGTAGACAGGACCACTCAGAGTAGTGTCTCCAAGTTCAGTACAAGTACCCACGATGGGACCAATACTGTGGGGGAGGCAGAGGAGGACATGTCCCCACTCAGCCGCAGCCTCTCACTGAAGATCCTGTGTCTCCCAGATGCCACAGGTCTTCCTGGTACCACTGTGAAAAGCCTCTGCAGAGGTCCCGTCCTTCCAGGCAGGTCACCTCCAGAGGTCTTGTCCTTCCAGGCAGGTCACCTCCAGAGGTCCCGTCCTTCCAGGCAGGTCACCTCCAGAGGTCCCGTCCTTCCAGGCAGGTCACCTCCAGAGGTCTTGTCCTTCCAGGTGGGTCACCTCCAGAGGTCCCATCCTTCCAGGTGGGTCACCTCCAGAGGTCCTGTCCTTCCAGGCGGGTCACCTCCAGAGGTCCTGTACAATGGCCAGAGGGTCTTCGAGGAGGCCCCGGGATCCTCACCTGCAGGGAGCCTGGGAGTTACTGTTTTAGCTTTGATGTGCAGCTTGGTCACTGCAAGGTCAAGATGGGGCTGCTGAGGAACCACAGCTGGGTCTTGGAGAAGCGTCAGCTCTCCAGAGACAAGTACGACATTTCTGGGGCTGTCATTCTGCCGCTGGGACAGGGGATGAGGTGTGGCTGGAAGCAGAAGTTGTAACTGAGGAACGGGGCAAGAACAAGTCATCATCTGTTTCTCGGGTTTTCTGACTTTGTCCTGAAGCACTGAGCCTTGTGTGATGAATTCTCTACCCTGAAAAGGGATAAATCTGGGAACCAGCTTTTGACATTTTTGGATTCAAGTCTTTCACCATCAGAGATTTTTTAAAAATGTATTAAACAAAATACATTTGCTCTCATTAAAGCTGGTCCTTGGAGGTGGTGTCAGGGTCGGCAAATAAACCCATCCAAACCACCAGATCACAGTGCAATGAAGACACCCCCGCACCCTCCTTCAGGTGCCCTTAAAATGCACCTACCCGGAACCTAATCCAAGTGATGGGTTGAGCGGCGGAGCTCCTGTGAGAGGAGCAGGGCCCTCCTGAATGGGCCTGGTGCTCATGGAGCCCTTCATCCCTCCCACAAACGACCACGCGACGAGAGGACACTGTCTAGCAACCAGGAAAGAGGCCGTGGTAAGACGCTGAATCTGCCCTTCCCTCGGTCTTGAGCTTCCCAGGTTCACCGCAGAGGAACAAGCTGTACCATGCTGTACCGTGACTCCTGACCCACAGAAATCAGAAGGCCACTGAGTGTCTCTTTAGTTGTCAAATTTGTGGTTGGTTTTTATGGCAACAGCACACAGGACTTGCAGCGGTCATACCTTTCCCACCCACATCCTTTGACTTCTTGGGGATGCCAAAGCCAACTGCAACCCAGTGCACCTGATGGGCACCTCTGGTCCTATTCTAGAGGTAGAAGGGGGTGTGAGGAGCCAGGCTCATTGTCTCAGGCTGTGATGTGACTAAAAGAGGAGGGGAGTTAGGGTCGTCTGTCCAGGTCATGAGTCCGGATCTCAGTCTTCAGCCAAGAGTGACTGTCATGGGTGTGAGGCGGGAAACACCTCCTCTGAATGCTGACGGTTTAAATTCTCTCAGGTTAAAAATCAAGTGGGCCATCAGGAACACCCTGTCACCACTCATTCAACCAGAGCAATAAGGCCAAATAAAGAAATAAACAGAACAAAGCTAACACTGAGAGAACACGGGGTCCAGTCAATAAATGGGCAAACGAACTGAACTGATGTTTCTTAGAAGCACAGAAGGTCAACAAGTAGATTAAAAAACATATGAAACATCTGTAGCCATTAGGCAACTGCAAATCAGAGAAACACATACACATCAAACTAGAAGAGAGTTAAGTAGGAAGTAGGGAGAAGTTTAAATATTTCCCCTAGTTACATATTTCATTATGTTAAAATATTTCACTACATATGCTAATTCATTTCATTTCTGCTAATACTGTAGTTTATCTTAGTCTATTTAAAAGAAAGCTTGTGGTATTATCTGCTTCTTTTTTGTAAGAATCTTTGGCTTATATCTTGTGTTACTACTTTGAAGGTAATGATACCTTCACTTATTATTTGGTTATAAAACTTTGGGTTTTTTTTATAAAATTAAAATGTCTAAAAAATTCCAAAAAAAAAAAAAACACAAAAAAGTGAAAAACTACACTGAGATTCCATCTCACCCCAGTCAGAATAGCTGTCAGCCGAGAATAGAGAAAACGATAAGCATTTGTAAGGATGCAGGGAAGGGAATCATCTCTACCACTGGTGTAAGTGTCGCGCAGCACAGCCACCATGGAAATCAGTACGGAATCCTTCAAACGCCTGAGAACAGAGCTATGTCTTGATTTGGCTACACCACTCCTAGGGTGCACTCTAAGCAGTTAAAGTCAGCATACCAAGGGATCCCAAAAAACCATGTGTACGTATATTTTGGTACAATTCTTTATAGCCAAGATATGTTACCAGCCTAGGTGCCTATCAAGAGATGGACTAAGAAGCCGTGGTGCACGTACACACGCAGTGTTAATCATCCACAGAAAAGAACCAAATTCTGTCATTTGCAGAAAAATGCGTGGATTGGGAACTACACTGTGTGGGGTGTATTAAGCCAGACTCTAAAGGCTAATCTGGCACATTCTCCCTAATATGTGGAATCTAGAAGAGATGACAGCAAAGCAGAAGGGAGACAATGATTAGACTAGAGAAAGGGGGTAAGAAGAATGGGGGAGGAGCACAATCAGATAGTGGGGGTGGGTATGAGAAAAGTGCACCCTGGAATCCCCCAGAGATGTGAAACTGATCAAAGCACATCAAAGCATTTTATGTTCATATATGAATCTGTCAAAATGAAACCCATTAATTTGTATCGGCAACAAAAAAGAGTGAAAAATTAATGAACCAGAAGAAGAAAATTAACCAGGCCAAGAAAGAAAAGAAATAAAAGTTTATTAAAGTCCATGAATCAAATCAGCCCACCTAACCCTTCAGTACGAAGCTCCTAGACGGAAACAGGAATGACAAATGGCCTAAGACTGCACACATTCGCTCCCTGAATTAACCTGGCCAGAGAAGCAGGAAGGACTTTCTCATGGGAATTTCAGGAGCGGGCGCCCTGTTTTTACAGGGTAGTATTAAAACCTCTTGGCTTTGCAGCCTGAGTTCTTATAAGCTTTTAATATGCTTTTTTACTATATTACTCCCATGATAGGGGTGATAATTTCCTTTGGCACCAAAGAAATAAACACATCTTATTCTATAATTAACTATTCAGACAAAAACAAGAAAATATGTAAATATTTCTTCATATTCTATATAACCACATGAAAAAATTTCAATTTCTTGATTTATAAATGATAACAATGGTAACACTAACTGCTTATGTTTATTAGAAACTCGTTTTGTACCAGGTTTTACATTATTTTACTTAATATCACAGTGAAGTTATGGTTTGAGTTCCTATTATTATCATCAATGTAAAGAAAGCTGAAGCAACAAGACTTTTCCAGAATTCACCTCCAATGTTTAGAGCAGAGAACTGAATTCTAGTGCTCACACTCATTAACAAAGCTGCTCCATTCATTTCTTTCTATTCATCTGGTAGCTGTTATCTGTTGTGCTCTGATTAATCCATTTCTTGTTAAAAGAGAAATATCTAAATTTTTAATTTGTAAATATCTAAATTTTTAATTTATAAATCTATAAATTCTCATAAATTCATGTCAACAAAATTTAACACAGGCAAATCCAACTAGACTAAAATAACACAGTGTCTGGCTCAAATCTACTCTGGTAGCAGATTTGACTTCATACTCTAATTCCCAGCAAGCAACATCACACACATTCTTTTCACAGGTCTTGAATTAGCCTCGGGCCACAGAAAGTCTGAAATTTCTCAGTCTTTTTCTACAATAAACAAAAAGAAATTAGACCAAAGCAAGATTAAAACCCAGCAGGGCAAATATTAAATCTTGTATTTCTATGTCCAGCATCCAGGGCAAGATATGACCTCTAAATGACTTGGGCAGCCTGGCCCTGCCAGGTTGCTGGCTGAAGCCTGAATGACCTCTCTTTTGGGGTGGCTTTGCTCACAGCCTATGGTTTTCCTCAGCAGATGTTCTATATTCTCTGCTTCTCCAAATTTCTTGGGTCTCCACTTTGCTTTTGGATTTACTCTCACAGGGTCAATACTGCCCTCCCAGGCCTGCTTGTGAAACATGGGTGGAAGCCTCCCTGACCCCACAGCTTCTGCCTTCTGCATGCCTATAAAACCATCATTGTTTGTACAGTGCCAAGGGCTGCCACCACCTCAAGCAATAGCCAAGTGCCCTTGGATCATGGATGCAGAGGCCACTATATACCTTCTGAAAGCTTTGTTTTGAAGAAAAAGTCCTAGGAGCCCTGCTTGAGAAGGGTCACCTAGGGAATTGGTCCTTTGGGATTCATAGTACTCAGTCATCCACATATATAGAGCCCTCTGTACTGTAGTTTTATGTTCTGTTATACATTGTATACTGCATGCAAGAGTCACGCAAATAAAAGCAAAGTCAAGTTGGAGTTTCCTTTGACCATTTCTTTGTTCTGAGTATTGTAATGTAAATACTACATACAACCCACATGACTAATTCATTGACTGACTTATTATGGGAATGTGACTTGGTCATTGAATGAGGAATATCTGTGTTTGTCTATGGCTTACAGCGTGAGTTGATAGCATATTTAAGTACTCTGAATTCTGCATCCAGGATTCTAAAAAATTAAGATTTTAATTTAAAACTTACGCTTATTAAACACTTCCTCTAAGAACCATGCTGGGTTATATACATACTTCATTTTACTGAATGCTACACACAACTACAGGATATAGAGGAAAATATATGCATCTTTATCTGCACAGCAGCCATCCAGGTAAAAAGATGACAGTAATTATCCCTAGAAAAGTGGAGGAATTGGTATTTAGCCTGGTCTTCCTACTTAGTAACTACACCAATTTAAGACATGGTCCTCGTCTCCTATTCAAGGCATAACTTGTTAGATTTTTGCAGTTCAATTAGAGAGAGAGAGAGAGAGAGAGAGAGAGAGAGAGAGAGAGAGAGAGAGGCCTTTTGTGGGCACAAGAGGGCTGCAGAAGAGTACAAGATCCCTCAAGAAGGGGATCTAGGGATCAGTTTTTATGGAGTTGGACTGGGGTGGGGCACTTGGGTGGTTGTGGAGTCTCAGGATTGATGTCCTGAGTTGGTTCACAATGATTCCCTTTCATGGTTATTGTGACTTTGGGAAGGGCCAGAAGTCACCCAGAGCCAGATCTGGTGAAGAAGGTGGGTGAGGACATGGAGTCATGTTTTTACGAGCTGCCTTTCCACTGGATGGTGAGCAGCACTCACTGAGTGACCACGCTTCGTGAAGATACTTGATCCTTGAGAGGTTCTGGCTTAAACAAGCATTTAAAATGGTCCTGACATTGTTCTTGGAGGCCCTGACCTCCTCACTGGCACCCTAGCCCTGCCACAGTCAGCTTTAGCTTTCAAAGCTGTAGTAAGAAAAATAATATTGCATGGCTGTAGCTGAGGATGAGAGTTTTCTTCCTTCTTCTCTGTTACCTCCCTTCTACCTTCCTCTCTGCTTTAGCTCCTTTCTTCTTTTTACTTTTATTCTTTCCTTCTTTCACTTAATAAACAAGCCACAAGAGCCAACTCCATTTCCCAAATACTCTTCCAACACCTAGATGTGCTTAGCTTCCAATTCCAGCTGAAGAGACTCACAGCCAGCAGGCGTGGACACAACAGGCCAGGTCTGCAGTGCAGGGCACTGAGCCCCATCATTGCAATTGGAGAAGCTCACTGAATGGTGATGGCTGAGCTGCCACCTAGAGGGTCAACAAAAGTCACATTGACAGTGGCAGGGAGAAGAGGGGATGCCATGACAGAGAAAGCCACTGCTCACCGCCACCTCTCGGCACCCTCTGTCTTTCTCTAGGGACTGAGGGTTCTCCAGGATGAACCGGGAAGCCTTGAGATGTCAGCAAGTATGACACCCATCAACCATCAGTCTTCGCAGTGAAGCTGGACAAGCTGCTGCCTGTCCCCTCCCAGCCCACTGTCCGCAAGGAGTCGCTGCACAGCCTCCGGGGCCTCTTTGATCTGGCCCCCTGTATGTTCACCTGCGTCGTCCCTGGACTCTACTGCTCTGTGTTTCACCTGGAGCCTTCCAGAGGGCTGTGAAGGTGGGCTCCTGAGGAACGGCGCCCAGGTCCTGGAGACAAACAGCAGCCCGGCACAGTGACACAACACACACACACACACACACACACACACACACACACACACGCAAATAGCAGGCACAGCTACTGTCTTCTTCTACTGTCTTGCTGCTGGGCAGGGAAGACAGGGTCTGGCTGGAGTCCAGTCTGAACCGGACGGAGCTGGGGAGGGGAACTGCTCAAACTGCTTTCTGGGGTTTTGATTCATGCAAATTAAAAGCCTTGGGATATATCAGTTCTACCCCATTTTTCAAGACAGTCTATCTCCAAAGACAGGTTACAGTGATTTCATTATAACAGAAGACATCAAAGGTAAAAATTTTCATATTCGAGAAGATATAAATCCCAACTACTCTGAGTTCATCTTTACATGTTGTGTATGTGTATGCAATTACAGTACTGTGCCCATAAATACAAATGTTTTGTCAATTAAACATATAATTAAAAGAAATTGCTTTCTCATAATGCAATTTTTAAAATGATATTTTATATGAATAAAATATATTGCTAAAAATGTATTTTTAAAGCAGATCAGTGAAACCAGGGGATGAGGACCCATTAGATTGCTGACTGATTCTTATTCCTTTAATGTGTATTTGATTTTTTACTGACTTAGGTAAGTTGTGTGAACATGGTTAGCATGGAGGCTTTTCAGTTCCCAAATTAGGGAGCACAGAGTATGCACTGAAAAATACCTTGCGTCTTACCTCTCATGCTGCACAGAAATGGAAAATAGGCATAATGTGAGTGATTAAACAACAAAGCTTTCTTATCAGGACACATGGGAGAAAATCTCCACATCTTGGGTTAAGCACAGATTTCTTCAAGCGGATTCTGAAGGAATTGCTCTCAAAGGAGTAAAGTGATAATTTATAGATCACTAATCTTTGATTGAAACTGCTCACTTGCTGAGAATTTTGCCACCTTTTATGCATGTAAGCTGAGGAAAGGCAGCGATCGGTTCCCAGGAAGACTCAGAGCTGGCCACTCGCAGGACCACGGTGCTCGGTTGAACGTTTCTGAACGTGACCAGAGTCTGTAAGGTCCCCTCCACCTTTAACCTTCACGCCTTCCTCTTCACAATTAGTGATGAGCACAGTGCTGTAAATACCTCACTGACAGGTGAGTGGCTGCTACTCCTGTTACTGTGAAAGTAAATTAAGTGGATGGATTCTCCTGAGCCAGTTCTGACAAGGGTGGCACAAAGGTGACATCTAGTGGCACAAAAGTGAGTTGATTTCCAACAGTCCAGTTCTCAGAAAGACTACAGGAGTCTCCCAGGAACTGGGGTGTGTGAGCAGAACGTCCTGGGCTGGCCCTGAGACTGATGACAGCCCCAAGACAATACAGCATGGCCACAGTTCCTGAGGCCTTGAGAGCAGGCTGTGTCCAACTGAGCTCAGCCCTGCCTTCGTGGCATCCCTGATGCCTGCTGTGGGGCCTTGGTCATGGTGATGCTACCTCGGAGCACCTGGCAGCAAACCTGCTGCCCATACAGAGCAAGCCACATCCCCTGTACCCCACAGAGAAACACTGGGTACACACAGAGAGACACCACACTGCACACACATACTGCACAGCATACACAGAGACACACGGACAAGCCACACAGATGGACCACATGGAACACATCACAAGACATTCATCACGTACACACACCACACACAGATGACACATCACACAACACACACACACACACACACGCACACACACATAGACACCACACTGGCCCAGCCCCCAGCCCCAGGCAGACAGGTGGCTGCTGTGATTCCACGGTGCTCTCTGTGCCTCACACCACTGACACCCCCTGCTCCCCTAAAATGCAGGAAGGTTGATTTTGGGGTACTGCGTTCACTCACTCTGGCTGCCCTGACAGGGGACCATGACCCAGGGCTGTGACAGGACTATAGCTGGGGGCTTCAACAGCAGAAGTTCGCCGTGTGGCATCGAGCTGTGGTGGGGTGGCTCCCTGGAGGTTGGTGGGCCTGTGGGTGCCGTCTTCTCTGGTGTCTCTGCATGGTCCCTGCGCATGTCTGTGTCCTGCTTCCTTCACCTAAGGACACTGGAAATGCAGTTTCCAAACAGCCACACCAGAGGTGCCACCAGCCAGGACCTCAGCATGTCACCACTGGGGGTGGGGACACAACTCAGCCTGCAGCAGCCACGTCTGGCCAATTGGAGGTGGGATCGATGGGAGGCCCCTTCCCTTCCTGTTCCTGCTCCGATTTGGAGACAGGGGTTTCAGGCAGTGTCTGCGGGAGCCCTTGGGGACCAAGCGCCTTGGGGCCCTCTTGGAGCCTGGCGAGCTCAGCAGCGCTGTCCCTCTCCTTGGCCTCACCCCTACTCTCCCGACATGGCCAGGGCCAGGACTGCCCTTCAGGCCCCGTCTCCCAGTGAGCTTGGTCTCGAGTGTCTTCTCTTCTCCAGCAGGAAGCACTGGCACAAGTCCCTGAGGTGTCGGCTTAGCAGTAGCTGGACCCGGTCCCCACAGCCAGCGTCAGCGTCTGTGACCGCGGGCAGCACAGAGGCAAACACAGGTCACTGCCTGTCATGTGCGACCCGGGGCTTCCAGAAGGTGACGGCAAACCACTGACAGCACAGTGGAAGTGACTTTCGTGTTCTCGTGAACACGTCTTTAAAAAGCTGAAGCAGTGGTGATGTGAGAAGTTAAAGTGGTGATAAACGTGAAAATGAGAGATACTCAGCAGCAAGGACGTGACCGGATTTGGACAAGTCCACGCTCTTGGTCTGTTTTGAGCCCGATAGCCTCCCATAGGGTGGTTATTTGGCTCAAGATTTGGTGGCCAGCGGGTCTGCATGGCAACGCCCTGGCTCCCCTTGAGAGCCCCACAGCCGCAGCCGTGTCACAGCCTGACAGAGAAGCAGGAAGCGACTGTGCACAGAAGATAAGTGCGCACGGCGGGTGTGCCTGCGAGAAGCCGCTCACCCGGGGGTTCGGCGTCGTCCCTCCCAAGGCAGCGCCCATGGACCTGAGCACCTCCCGCCACCGCCCCACTTCTTACAGGGCCACCCCAGCCTTGCAGTGCTGGAGCCCTTGTGACACCGGGCTGGGGACACGCTCGAGCCGTACCTGAGCCTCAGCGCCGCAGATCTGAAGGAAGCTTCCTGGAAGTAAGGTGGAGAGGCGAGGAGACAAGTGCAGAGGCGGGAGGCAGGTCCCCTGCAGGAAGGGGGACGCGTCACCCGCCGTCGAGGCCGCTGCTGGTTTTGTGGAGGTGGAGGGCAGTGCACAAAGCTGTGGGTACCGAGGCCACACCTTGGAGGGCTGTGTAGGCCCAGGCAGGAGCGTGAGTTTATCCTAATGAAGGGGGTGAGGAGCCCCTGGAAATCTCCCAGCAGGCAGGGGTGACAGCAGATCCCATTCCTGTGCAAGGGACTGAGCTAAATCTAGCAGCAAAATTGCTAAAAACTACATTGACCAGGACTACGGAGGTTCCCAGTTTCTTTTGTACTGCTGTAACAGAAAGCCCCAGACGGGTAATTTACAAAGAGTAGAGATGTATTTCCCACAGCCCTGGAGGCTGGGAAGGCCAAGGTCAAGGCGCAAGTGTTTTGTCAAGGTTGGCTTTCTGCGAGTCCCACAGTGGTGGACAGAGGGCCAGCAGGGGACGGATAGAGAGCCCCACACAGCAGAAGGCAGGAGGGGCGGAGCTGTTAGGGAAGTCCCAACCACAGCGGCAGGCAGCCCGCTAACCCACTCACCATCTGAACAGCTCCTAGAGGGTCTGCTCTCTGTGTTGCTGCTCTGGGATTAACATAAACCCTAGGCGCACAGCCAAACCAAGCCAGTGGCATTACCAGGACAGAACAAACAAGCAGGACAATGCATGGAACCCAGAGCGAAGGACCACACCCGTGCAGGTGTGGCAGCCAGGCACAGGCAGAGGGCGCCAGGAAGCAAGGCAGGAACATGCGTGGGCTATGGAGAAGGCATAGCACATGGGACAACTGAGCCCATGTGGGGAAGACGAAAGCGGCTCTTTCCTCCTGTCAAATAAATGTCAATTCCAGCCGGGTTAAATACAAGAATGTTAGAAACAAACAGAAAGGCATATTTCTACGCCTTGAAGTTATACAAAGGTGTCTCAAGACAAAAGAGAGTTTACGCACAGATTATAATCATCCATCTGTAGGCTTCTCCTACGCGACACCTGAAATTTCTAGTCAACAGACCTTGAAAAAGTAGAAAGACAAGTGACAAAGTAGTATAAAATATTCTCTACATATAAAAAAATAAAGATCAATATCCAGTTGTAGGGAGCCATTGAAGCTGGAGATTGATCACATGTGTGGGGCTAAAGCAGGCCAGCACAGAAAACGCAGAGAGACCAAAACAAGCTATGAAAACAAGCTGTTCCAGCACCAAGAAGGCGGGGGCCCAGGCCTGCCAGGGAATGGGTTGCTAGGCAGAGGGGCTGACACTGCCATCATCTTTCCCAGCATATAAATAAGGTGCTACAGTGGGTGAGCAGTTCCTTCCTTCCATCAGGAGGCTAAGAGCTCCACCTGACTCCAGCTTTGTCTGGTCTTCATTTTTCTCATCCTCTTGCAGTTCCTTGACCCCAAGAACCTCAGGAGCCCTGGGTTGGGGCATCCAATATCCATAAGAATGGTCAGCAGTTAAAACGGGTAAGGCAAGCATCTGAATGGGAAAGCAGGCAACAGCACACACAGCTGCCTGCTGAGGAGAGAGAAGAACCAGAGATGAAACACTGCAGCTTCTCCCAAAGCAAGCTATGAAACAAGACCTTTGATGCAAGTTACTCAACTTGAAGGTTATTCCAAGAATAACATGGGGACATAAGAGGGTCATAAAATAGAGAATATAAAAAGCAAAACCATATAAAAAGCAAAGCCAGGCATGGTGGTGCATGCCCGTAATGAAGCACTTAGGAGGTTGAGGCAGGAAGATCACCATGAGTTGGAGGCCAGCCTGGGCAGCACAGCAGATTCAAGGCAAGCCTGAACTACATAGTGAGACCCTGTCTTTAAAAAAATCAAACAAAAACAAAAACAAAAAACCACAATCAAATCAAACAAGAATTAATGATGGGAACTTCTGGGAAGATGGAAGTGTGGTGAGCAATAGGGAAGAAGCCTCTCCAAGATTTGGTGTCCAGACACTGAAATACAGCAACAAGGGGAGGAGAAGGAGGGAGGTGGCTCCCTGGGACTTAAGAATGATCTGAAGCAAGGATTGAAGCCTACGGAGATGAGAGCAAAGAGAGAGACCTCAGTGGAGAGGAAGGAGGGGACAGGGGCACTTTCTCCCTGAGCCCCTGCTCACCACATAGGACAGGCAGATGGAACCTGCAGATGTACAGTGAGTCCTGGCGACCTTAGAGCTCTCCATGGAGAGATGCACTAATGAATAGAACAGTGGACACAGCAGACTGCAGTAGCTGGTGAGTTATTCAGATGCAGATTCTCCCCCAGAGAGGGTGATTAGCCAGCATTTATCTTGGAAAGAAACCAACTGAGCTTGAAATTCAGAGTGGCTACAGGCTGGCTCTACCTAGCAGTTCCCAATCAGGCTCAGGGACCCAAGGTCAAGCTTGCAAGATATGCAGGGACTGCTACAGGCTGACCGGGTCTGGTTCCAGCCTCACAGCTAGAAACCAGCTTGAACTTCAGTGGAACTAGAGGCACAGGCTTGTTGATTATCCTCTATCCTGCTGTAAAGCTATAGCTGCCTTCCTGGGATTATCAGCTCATACAGTGGGCTCAGATAGAGTGGACTGTATCCACCCACTTTGTCTGCCTGACCACAGAGATGAACCTTGAGGTGGATATTTTTTATTCTCTCTCTTTCTCTTTTTAAAATTTTTTTGTCCTTTTTTTCATGAGTGTGAACATAGTTTCTACTTTTTTGTTGTTGCTATTCTGTTCTGTTCTTGCTTTTATTTCTTCCTTCTCTTGTCCCCTCCTGTTTTCTTCACCAGTTTCCCAATGTTTGTGTGGTCTTCTTTTTTCACTAGCATTGCTACTAATCTCTTCCTCTTCCATTACTCTATTTTCCTCCAACCTCTTACATTCTCTCCCTGCCATATTGGGGGCTTATTTACTGCATATGATTTTCTGCTTTGTTTTAGACTTCATTATATTCTAACAGAAAATGCTCCCCCAGCCAGTCGACTTCAGTTTCTTAGTTGCCCAGGTAACAGTTCCTGTTCCAGTTCTGGATGCTTCTTTCTCCTAGAAACGGCTGGTCACTGTGAACATAGCAGGTCACTGTGATGCACATTGTATAAACCAATCCCCAACTGATAAGCCATCGTGCCTCTGTACTTCCTGCCTGCTTATCCCATATAAACCCTAGACCACCAGAGATCAGGGCCTGATATTTTGAGAGTGATCCCGATCGATGTCCATCAATGTAAGTAAATCTGCCGCCAAATCCTGGGTGTTGTTTCAGTGTTTCTGCTTGTCCTTGCCTCTGGTGCATTGGCTGGGAAGACAAACTGTGCTGGCCTCTTTGGTCACTGGTCATGGCCCCTGTGCACAGAGCAAGGACCTCTCCAGATCCCAGCAGGAAGACACACCCTTGAGATTTCTTGGTGGATTGGAGGAGAATTCCCTACTTAGGTGGCTTGCTTCAGACTCCAAAGGGAGGAGAAGTCTGTCTATCTGTTGGTCTATCTGTCTACCTGCCTGATGCCAGTAAGACTTCTAGGGGTACCCCTGGTAGTCAGTCAGTCATTCCTGCTCAGCTTGATCTGAAGAAGAGTCTGATCAATTCTTATTAGTTAAGGCCACCCTCAGGGG
>PVLA01011883.1:24389-49133 GCA_004027455.1 Hydrochoerus hydrochaeris | reverse complement strand
ATTGCCTTGATACTTGTAGTGAAATCACAGCACACTTTTGAAATAGAACTAAAATGCAGTGTTTTTAAAGGGCATGTTCCAGGAATTCAGTAGTTTTCTGTGCTATACAAGTGATATTCACATTCGTCCTAATAGGAACGAATGGAAGCCAAGAAACAAAAACCCATTCCTACAAACTGCCTTGATGCGTTGGTGAAATACACAACACACACTTGAAACAGATGTAAACTGCAGTGTTTTCAAAGTGCCTGTACCAGGAATTCATTAGTTTTTTCTGAGAAACTAGTGATTTGCGCATTCGTCCTTATAAGAATGAATGGAAGC
Source organism: Hydrochoerus hydrochaeris (assembly GCA_004027455.1). Classification (NCBI taxonomy): domain Eukaryota; kingdom Metazoa; phylum Chordata; class Mammalia; order Rodentia; family Hydrochaeridae; genus Hydrochoerus; species Hydrochoerus hydrochaeris. The sequence continues at coordinate 48,809 of PVLA01011883.1, read as the reverse complement.
CAATGCACAGAACACGTCTCCTACAAATTGCCTTGACACTTGTTGTGAAATCACAGCACACTCTTGAAATAGCACTAAAATGCAGTGTTCTGAAAGGGCATCTTCCAGGAATTCAGAAGTTTTCTGTGCTATACAAGTGATATTCACATTCGTCCTATTAGGAACGAATGGAAGCAAAGAAACAAAAACCCATTCCTACAAACTGCCTTGATGCTTTGGTGAAATACACACCACACACTTGAAACAGATGTAAACTGCAGTGTTTTCAAAGTGCATGTACCAGGAATTCATTAGTTTTCTCTGAGAAACGAGTTATTTGCTCATTCTTCCTATTTAGATTGAATGGAAGCCAAGCCACAAAACACGCCTCCTACAAATTGCCTTGATACTTGCTGTGAAATCCCAGCACACTCTTGAAATAGCACTAAAATGCACTGTTTTGAAAGGGCATGTTCCAGGAATTCAGTAGTTTTCAGTGCTATACAAGTGATATTCACATTCGTCCTAATAGGAATGAATGGAAGCCAATGCACAAAACCCGCTTCCTACAAAATGCCTTGATGTTTTTGTCAAATACACAGCACACACTTGAAACAGATGTAAACTGCAGTGTTTTCAAAGTGCATGTACCAGGAATTCATTAGTTTTTACTGAGAAACAAGTTATTTGCGCATTCTTCCTAATTAGAATGAATGGAAGCCAATGAACACAACACGCCTCCTACAAATTCCTTGATACTTGTTGTGAAATCACAACACAATCTTGAAATAGAACTAAAATGCAGTGTTTTGAAGGGGAATGATCCAGGAATTCAATGGTTTTCAGTGCTATACAAGTGATATTCACATTCGTCCTAATAGGAACTGATGCAAACCAAAGAACAAAACCTGCTTCCTACAAAATGCCTTGATGCCTTTGTGAAATACACAGCACACACTTGAAACAGATGTAAAGTGCAGTGGTGTCAAAGTGCATGTACCAGGAATTCATTAGTTTTTTCTGAGAAACTAGTGATTTGCGCCTTCCTCCTCATTAGAATGAATGGAAGCCAATGCACACAATACGTCTCCTACAAATTGCCTTGATACTTGTATTGAAATCACAGCACACTCTTGAAGTAGAACTACATTACAGTGTTTTGAAAGGGCATGTTCCAGGAATTCAGTAGTTTTCTGTGCTATACAAGTGATATTCCCTTTGTTCTAATAGGAACAAATGGAAGCAAAGGCACAAAAACCGCTTCCTACAATATGCCTTGATGCCTTGGTGAAATGCACAGCACACACTTGAAACAGATGTAAACTGCAGTGTTTACAAAGTGCATGTATCAGGAATTCATTAGTTTTTCAGAGATACATGTGATTTGTTCATTCGTCCTAATTAGATTGAAAGGAAGCCAATGCACACAACAGAAACAAAAATACAAATACAACTTACCAGAACCTGTGGGATGCAATGAAAGCAGTCCTCAGAGGAAAATTTATTGCACTGAGTTCCCACATTAGGAAAACAGAACAAACACAAATAAGCAACCTGATATTACACCTGAAACATCTAGAAAAATAAGTGAAAGCCAAGCCAAAAGCCAAATGCCAAAAATAAGGGAGGAAATTATAAAGATCAGAGCAGAAATTAATGCAATAGAAACTAAGAAAACAATTCAAAGTATCAATGAATCAAAGAGTTGATTCTTTAAAAGAATAAATAAAATTGACAAGCCCCTAGTCAACCTAATTAAAAAAAAGGAAAGACAAGACTCAAATTCACACAATGCAGAATAAAAAATGTGACATCACTACTGACCCTGTGGAAATACAGAAGATCATCAACAGCTATTTCAATAACCTCTATTCTCATAGGTTCGATCACACAGAAGAAATGAACAGATTCCTACAAACATATGAACCACCAAAGTTGGATCAAGAAGATGTAAAACTGCAGAATAACCCAATTTCTATGAATGAAATTGAAAATGTAATCAAGTCCCTACCAACAAGGAAGAGCCCAGGTGAGAGAGATTCACTGCAGAATTCTACAAGAAATACAAGGAAGACATAATGCCAACACTCTTCAAATTCTTCAATGAAATTGAAAAGGAAGCAATTCTCCCTAAGTCATTCCTGGAAGCAAATATCACTCTAGTACCAAAACCTGAGAAAGGCCCAACTAAAAAAGAGATCTACAAGCCAATCTCCCTAATGAACATAGATGCAAAAAATCTCAATAAAATACTGGCAAACAGGATGCAGCAAATCATCAAGAAGATTATCCACCATGACCAAGTGGGATTCATCCCAGGCATGCAGGGATGGTTCAACATACGTAAATCAATAAATGTAATCCACCATATCAATAAAGCCAAAAGCAAGAATCACATGATCATTCCTATAGATGCAGAAAAAGCTTTTGATAAGATCCAACACCCATTCATGATAAGAACCTTACAGAGAATTGGAATAGATGGTCTCTAGCTCAATATGATAAAGGCCATCTACGACAAACCAACAACCAGTGTCATATTAAATGGCCAAAAACTGAAAGCCTTTACCTTAAAATCAGGCACAAGACAAGGATGTCCATTATCACCACTCCTATTCAGTATGGTACTAGAAATACTAGCCAGAGCAATTAGACAAGAGAGATAAATAAAAGGAGTAAAGATAGGAAAAGAAGAAGTTAAACTATCATTATTTGCAGATGACATGATACTCTACATAGAAGACCCCCAAACCTCCACTAAAAATCTCCTAGATATAATAAATAAATTCAGCAAAACAGCTGGATACAAAGTCAATAGTCAAAAATCAATAACATTCTTATACACTAACAACAAAATCACCAAGAGAGAAATAAGAAAAGCCACGCCCTTCACACTAACATTCAAAAAAATGAAATACTTACAAATTAATCTAACAAAAGATGTAAATAGTTGTACAGGGAAAATTATAATACCCTGAAAAAAAGAAATCGAGGAGAACCTCAAAAAATGGAAAGATATCCCTTGTTCATGGATAGGAAGAATAAATATTGTAAAAATGGCCATTCTCCCAAAATTGTTATATGCATTCAATGCAATCCCAATAAAAATACCACTAGCATACCTCATAGATCTAGAGAAATCACTTCTAAAATTCATTTGGAACCAGAAGAGACCCAGAATAGCAAAGGCAATTCTAAGCAGTGAAGCCAAGGCAGGTGGCATCACAATCCCTGAATTGAAGTTATACTACAAAGCTACTGTAATAAAATCAATGTGGTATTGGAATAAAAACAGACCTGAAGATCAATGGAATAGATTAGAAGATACATCTACAAACACACTCAACCTCCTTATCTTTGATAAAGGGGCCAAGCATGTTTACTGGAAGAACAACAGTCTCTTTAATAAATGGTGCTGGAAAAACTAGCTTTCCACATGCAGAAAACCAAAATTAGACCCATGCTTATCACCATGTACTAAACTAAAATCAAAGTGGATCAAAGATCTAAATATTAAAACAGAAACACTAAATTTGTTGCAAGACAAGGTACATAAAAATCTTGAAGACATAGGGGTAAGTAGAGAATTCATGAACAAGAACCCAACTGCATGGAAAATACTTCCCAGAATCAATAGCTGGGATCATATCTTATTAAAGAGTTTCTGCACATCCAAAGAAATCTCCAGCAGAGTGAAAAGAAAACCTACAAACTGGGAAAAAAATCTTAGTGAACTGTCCCTCAGACAAAGGACTTATGTCTAGAACTTATAAAGAGTTAAAAAAGATCAGACCCCCAAAATTCAAACACCCAATCCAAAAATGGGCATCTGAGATGAATACACAGTTCTCAGATGAAGAAATATGAATGGCAAATGAATACATGAAAAAATGTTCATCATCATTGGTCATTAGAGAAATGCAAATTAAAACCACACTGAGATTCCATCTCACTCCAGAAAGAATGGCCAGGATCAAGAAAACTAGCAATAACAAATGCTGGAGAGGCTGTGGGGAAAAAGGAACCCTTTTGCACTGTTGGTGAGAGTGTAGACTGTTGCATCCACTGTGGAGTTCAGTCTGGAGATTCCTCAAAAAGCTTGGACTGGGAGTCCCATTTGACCCAGCTATTCCACTTCTGGGCATATTCCCAGAAGATCTGAAAACATCATACCACAGTGATACATGCACAACCATGTTTATAGTGGCACAACTTGTAATAGCCAGATCTTGGAAACAACCTAAATGCCCATCAACCGAGGAATGGATATAAAAAATTGAGGTACTTTTATACAATGGAGTACTACTCAGCTATAAAGAATGATCACATTGAGATATTTATAAATAAATGGATGCATCTTGAATCTATACTCATAAATGAAATAAATAAAACTCACATGTATAAATACCACATAGTCTCCCTAGTGTAAGAAATGGTAAGAGTACAGAAGATTTTATGGAAATCATGGTTCACCACTATACTGCTTTGATGTCTTATGTCTTCATTCATTGGTTTGAATGGTTTTATTCTGTGTTGTTTGATATTAATATATGTGATCATATGAATAGTTACTTTGAAGACAAGATAGTATGGTAACCAGTGTTGATTTAATATCATCTTGCTCTGAAGTCCTACCATGCTTTTGTTTTTCTATTACCATTGGTTCTATCACATTGTGTGTTATTGGATTTTAATATATATGATAGTAAAAAAATTTTTTGTGGAAAATGAGATAATATAGCAGCCATTGTTTATCTTCAGTTATTTGGTTCAGGATACCTTGCAATACTTTCATTCTCTTGAGCAGTTTTATTCTATTTTGTTATGTTTGACATTGTGTGTAAAGCTAAGCTCAAGTATTTCAAAGAAAGAGACATTATGATAGCTACTGTTAATATCCAATTGTCTTGTTGTGAAGTGCTGTGTTGCTTACATTATTCTGTTCTGATCTGCTTAGATTTGTCCTCTTTTGTTTTATTCTCTTTAAAATAAAGAAAGATATCATCTCACCCTGGATAGAATGGCTGCCATCAAGAAAACAACTGATAACAAATGTTGGTGAGGCTGCAGGGAAAAAAGGAACACTTCTCCATTTTTGGTGGGAGTGCAGACTGGTGCAACCACTGTGGAAATCAGTATGGAGATTCCTTAAAAAGCTAGGACTGGAGGTTCCATTCAATCCAGCTATTCCCCTATTTTCCCAGGAAAACTGAAAAGTTCGTGTCACAGAGATATATGTGCACCCATGTTCATAGCAGCACAATTTTTGATAGCTAAATCTTGGAAACAACCAAAATGCCCATCAACTGCAGAGTGGATGAGAAAAATGTGATATTTTATACAATGGAATACTACTCAGCTGTACAAAGGATGATCTTGAGGCCTTTATAGGTAAACAGAGGCAACTTCAAAATATCTTTATTAGTGAAATAAACAAGACTCACATTAATAAATATCACATTGTCTCTCTAGTATAAAAAATAATAAAAACTGACAGAATAATGGGATCCAAAAACTATAATAGATACTGTGAAAATGAAAGGTAAGGAAAGTGTTCTAAAGGGTATAACGATATGTATAGTGTGTAAGATAGATGACCATATTACCGAATTTCTGATGGAACATTGAACAGAAGGATTTACACTGTCAATGTTTCAGTGTCTAGCCACTATTTATGCTGTGATTTTGTAACTTTGACAACTATTTTTTAAGACAACAATAGGTAATATATCAACTAGCTATTTTATGATGTTAATTTTTTTAATTTGGTATTGTTCTACCCTTTTTTCTGTTTTTCTATTTTATTTAATTTTCTTTCTTTGAAAAAAAGAGAACAATATGTAACATAACAACCATTGTTAAATTTCTTTCATTCTGTTTTGAAAACCTATATTGTTATTGCTTTCATTTTGCTGTTGTTATCTTTTTCTTTTATTTTTCTGACTTTTCTCTGTTTAAAATAAAATTTAAAAAGAAGACCAGATGCCTTGCAATCTTGCAGGACACAAGCACCTCCAGCTGTGTGTCAGATCACAAGACAAAAGGCAAAGCAAATACACCCACATCTTAAGGATTGGTAACCTAAATAGTTCTCTATAACCCTGAAGAAGGCAGGCGTCACTATCCCAATCCCCTGCAGGAAGAGTCACTGCACTTTAAGGATGCACATTTGCCTCCTCATTTGTCCCTGATTTAATCTGTTTTACCTGAGCAATTGATCTTATTGGTTGACCATGGTTCTGTCCCATCTCATGCCTACCTGTCTTGTGAGTTCCTATTTTTCCCCATTATGTACCCATCACACCTTGTGGTTTTACTTGCTAAAAGTGCCTAGAAAAGACAGCATCTTTGACAACGACCACCTGGGACCCCATCTGTCTCTCTCCCTGACAGAAGCTTTCTTTCTCTCAGGAAATATATTCTGCTGTTAATCTCCATTGTTCCTAAAATTCATCTTCAATTTTAAAAAACACAATTCATACTGGACATATAGTACATTGGGAGTTTCATTCCTCTATATCAATAGGACCACTATGTGGTCCTATTGACTTTATTGGTAATTGGTCCTATTGGTAATATATATATTACCAATAAAGTTAATGTTTAAAAATCTCTTTTGAGCCTGCTCCCTGAAAGCCAATTGTCTGCTATGGTTGTTTGTCAACCAGTTACTTTGAGAACATAACATTGAGACACCTGGAGTGAAGATGTGTGGCTACTCAGGGCCCCAAGTTGAAATAACCCTTCCCTGGGATGAGGAAAGACCATGTACTCTCTTCAGGGATGTAGAAGGGGCTTGTACCAATCCCTCATCAGTTGTTGCCCATAGAAGCACTCACTGGGTGCAGTGTCTTGTGCTCTCCCTGCAAGTAATAAGCACTACCACTCTGTTCCACTGCATTGTGTCCTCCTGAGGTCTCCTAGGGTCCCCAGTATGCACCATCTGGGAGCCACCAGCAGCCACTCACAGAGAAATCACACACACTGTGTCCTAAATCTCAGATATGTTGAATTGTCATTGACCACTCTGCCATCTTTCTTCCTTGGAAAATTTCCTCATAAATCTTTGAAAATACCTATTTTATACTTTAGGTCTTGATCTTCACTGAAAGTTTCCCTGACCTCTGCTCTTCAACTGCTCTCTAAACAGCCATATATTTTTTACTCTCCTGAAAACTCCTAATGTAGCTTCAGTTGAAAATTATCCATCATTTCTTGGAGTGCAGATGAAAGTAAAAGTCCTACCCATTGGATTTTCATTTTTAGTCAAGTCATTAATTTTGATTAATATTGTGAATATGCTTCTTCTTTAAGTACCAAGATAAGCAGATTGAAGAGTATTCATTCAAAGGATTGTATGGGAGAGTCTGAGAATCAGTATTGTTTACCTAATGCAATGAAGTGGTGTTTAATGGTTTAATTTTATGAATAATGGATTGATCTCCCAAAGGTAAGAGTAAGTGGTTCAGTTAGATGAAACAAGAAAATACTTTCATAAATTTAAAATCCCATGCATTTTTTAAAATCTAGTAATTTATCTCCAAAGATTTCTGGTTCTCACAGCTTACCTCACACTCTTTTTTATAATGGCTGTACTAATTCACATTCTAATCAGCAATATGTAAAGTTTCCCTTTTGTCTATATCTTTATCAACTCTTCCCTTTTGCCACCTCAATAATATCCATTCCAACTTGTGTAAAATGAGACCTCACTGTGATTTTGTACTTCACTGAAGATTAGAGATGCTGAACCTTTTAAAAAATACTTGGCCAGTAGTATGCCTTCTCTTGAAAGGTGTCTACTGAGATAACTTGCCTAATTAAAAAATAATTAAATTTATTTTTAACTGATATATGAAAACAACAATTATATGTGTTAAATAGGTAAATGATGTTTCAATACATGTATACATTGTGTAATGTTAAATGAGTTTAAACATATTTATCTTCTCAAACATTCACCATTCTTTTATGGGACAACTTTCAAAATCCTTTCTCCTAGCCTTAAAATATATAGTACATAATAGTTGTCTATTGCTACCCTGTTGTGGTGTAGCACACCAGAACTACTTACTCCTAGTTAAATGTAAGTTAGTACCCATTGATCAGCCTTTCCCTTTCCCTCTTTCTTCCTACTCTTCTCAACCTCTGGTAACTACCAATCTACTTCCAACATCTTTTTTAACTTCTATGAGATCATATCCCACCAATGAAATTTTGTCTACTTCTTAACCAGATATTTAAGATTGAGTATTCTCACCACAAAGAAACAGTAAATGTTTCAGATGATAGATATAAAAATGCTTGGATTTGATCATTACTGTATATATGATGTAAAATGTATCATATTATTCTCCATAAAACTGTTCAATTATATGTCAAAAATCTAAAAATTATAGAAGAAATCTGTGAAATTGAAAATAGAAAATGGTAGAAAAAATCTATGAAACCAAATCTAGCTCTTTGAAAAGATTAATATAGTTGACAAACCTCTACCCAGGCTAAGAAAAACAAAGAGAGATGCCACCAATTATTGTTAATATCAGTAGTGATATTAGGGACGTTGCTAAAGATCTCATTAACAAAAAAAATGATAATAAATGAATGCAATTGACAACTCTATGTCCACAAATTTGATGACATAAGAAAAATAGTCTGATTCTGTAAAAGCTATAGTCTGCTAAAATCAACACAAGAAGAAAAAGATGAAATTAATGGGCCTATATCTATTAAAGAATTTTATTTGCTAATTAATAACCTTTCCCAACACAAAGTAACAGAACCCGTGGGATCACTGATAAATTTTATCAAACACATAAGGAAGAACTTACAGTAAGTCTTTACAATCACAGAGGATAGAGACAGAGGGAACATTTCCTTAGTCATCAGACCATCATTAATCTAATACCAAAATCAAAAGGATTAAAGGAAAAGAAAACTACAGAACAATACTTCTTTAGTTTGTAGCCTTAACCATTGTTATTTTAAATTTTTTATTAATACATATTTGTAGTACATAATGTTAACATCCATTGTAGTGAATTTGTACATGTGCATAATTCATCTTTTTTTAATTTTTTATTTAAAGGGATAAAACAGAAAAAGGAGAGAAATATTACAGAATTTCAAAAAAACATAAACAGTAAGAAATCACTAGTTGATAAATTACATATTATTCTTTTAGAAATACTTGTTCAAGTTACAAAATTAAAGCACACAAAATAGACACTCAAGCAGTGAGACTGCAAACAGATCTGTTCAACAATCAAACAAGAACTAAGAAATATGGGTAACAATTCTGCACACATAAATATACATGCAGTTATATCTTTTATAGCACTTCCTATTTTCTCTTTTTTACAATAACAATTATACATTTTTTATTTAAAGAGAAAAAACAGGAAAAAAGTAGAAATATTACAGAATTTCAAGAAAAGAAGAAAACAGTAAGAAATCACTAGTTGATACATTGCATAGTGTTCTTTTAGAAATAGTTATTCAAGTTACAGAACTAAAGCACACAAAGTGGACACTAAAGCAGTGAGAGTGCAAACAGATCTGTTCAGCAATCCAACAAGTACCTAGAAATATGGTCATCAGTCCCACACATCTAAACTTACATGCAGCTATATCTTTTATAGTGCTTTAATTCATCTTAATTCCTTTTTAAAATCACTTTTCACTTTTCTCCTTCCATCCTCCATCTACCTCTGATCTTTCTTTTCTTCAACATATTTACAGCACACAATTTTTTCATTTTTTATGTTGAGTTGTTCCATGTACATAACACATCTTGACTTGTTTTTCAATCCCTTGTCTCTGCCCTTTCCTTTCATCCTTGACCCAATTTCTTGACCCATTTTCATTTGCAAAAGAGCTATATCTATAATTCCTATTACTTATCTTTTATTTTGTCTTCATTTGTAAATTTCTTACATTAGAGAATTGCAGTGTTTAAGTCTGTGTATCTGATTTATTTCACTTAACACTATAGCCTCAAGGTGAATTCATTTTCCTACAAATGGCTTAAGTTATCTTTATCATGACAGAGTAATATTTCATTGCCTATAAATACATTTTCTTTATCCACTCATCTTTTGATCAGCATACACACTATTTTGAAGATTTTGCTGTTATGAGTTGTGCTGTTATAAACATAGGTATGCATGTATCACTCTAATATAACATATTTAACTCTTTGGGGAAGATACCTAGAAGGGGAATAGTAAAGTCGAATGGAACTTCTAGCTTGAACTTCTTGAGGAATCTCCATATTGATTTCCAAAATGGTTGAAATAGTTTACATTCCTACCAGCAGTGTTCAGCATTGTTACTATTTGACTTCTTGGTGATATCCACTCTTTCTGGGGTAATACAGATTCTCAATGTTGTTTTATATTGCATGTTTCTAATGGCTACCAACGAACATACATGCATAGGCAAGGAAAAACTAGCAAACTGACTTTAGCGATATATGAAAATAATGTCTCACAAGACCAAGTGGAATTTGTTGCAGGTACAGAAAGGTGGTTCAATTCTGAAAAATCAGTTATGGTGAAGAAGATAAAGAAAAGAAGATTTTTTTAACAAATGATGCTAGAATAACTGAATATTCATATGCAATAAAAATAAAACCATCACCTTACATCCTTTGCAAATGTTAACTTAATGCACCTAGGATTTAAGTGTAAAACACAGAAACATAAGACTCCTGGAAGATATCATGGGATGATTTGGGTTAAGTGATGATGTTTTAAATATGGTTCCAAATAAATGATCCAGAAAAAAAGACCTGCCAACCCATACTTTATTAAATTTAAGGAATTCTGCTCTTAATTGTTCTAAAGGACAGAGGAACTAGACTGGAAGAAGAGAGAAAGGAAGGAAGAAAAAAGGAAAACAAGCAATTTAAAAAAGAAAAAATGGAAATAAAGCTTTGTAAATAGAGGGCAGAAGAGCTGTTGAAGGGAGGAGAGGTAATAGGGGTAAAAAAAAGGAATCAAAATATACCACATATGGGTACAAATTTCCTATGATGAATAGATCTTATGTATATCTCAAATATATTGATAAACTTAATTAAAATAGTAATAAATAAAGAGAACATATGAAAACTTTTGGAAGTGATGGCTAAATTTATGACAGAAACAGTGATACTGATTTTACTGTTATATATTTATCTCAAAGTTTTGTACATTAAATATACCATTTATTATGTATCAGTTATAGTTTTTTTTTAAAGTGAAACAAGAAAATAAAAAAGACTTTTGAGTCTGAAGAAAAGAATTTCTGCTCTTTGAAACACACTGTGGAAAATAAAGAAACAAAGTAAAATGTGGCGGAAATATTTCTGTAAGTCATAGCTCCTAAAAGATCTTTATCCAACATATACAAAGAATTCTTAAAACTCAGTAATAAGAAAACAAACATAAGAAAGAATAGACCAAAGATCCTAATAGATACCTCACTGAAGAAGATTATGGATGGCAAATAATACTATGAAAAGATGTTCCACATTCTTCAACAGAGAAATAAAAACTCAGATACCACTACAAAATCAGATTGAATAAACATTAAAAATACATGAACACAGAAATAACCACATGCATATTTCTCCACCCTTGATAATTATTACTTAGAGAAAGTAAAGCACACCCTAGAGATCCTGTAGGGACAGTGTTCTGAAATTGACACTAACATCTAAGGAGGAGGCTTCAGCAGTCCCTGATTTCTTAGAGCTAGCTCTGCTATGTTTCCTAATCTACTTTCTCTGCTTAGAGAAATCACAGGACAAATTCCCTTGACAATGACCACATCATAACTCTCATCTTAACAAGGACCCAAGAGGTCCACAGAGAAAAATCTCACCCATGAGAAGTCCCATAGATTTCTATCCTCAAGAGAGGCCTTACCTGTTGAACCAAGGCATTTCTGTCTACTGAGCTGGGAGTTGGGGAAGTGTCATTATGCTGGAGACCATGGTTAGGAAAGAAAGAGGGGCATGAGGCCAGAGAAAGGAGCTGTGTTACCTTCTGAACACTGAGTGAGTGAGTTACTTTCTCATTTCCTGCTCCTCTCTTTGTTACACAGCCTAGAGTTTCAGGAAGAAGCAGGAGGAGGTTGAGCTTGGGCCGAGAAGAAACTGTGGAAGTAATTTGCTGCTGTTGTATAGAATATCAGCCTCTGGAGAGATTTGGAAACAAAGAAAATCCTCTGGACATGGAGGTGAGTTTCAAGAGGCTGGCCACCATTTGATCACTTCAGCCAGTCTTGCCCTTACTCTTTCCTACTTGCAAATATTTCATGGATTAAAAAATTGTGAGATCCAACTAGAATCTGCTTCTAACTTTTGATTTAAGGTCAATTTACTTAATCTTTAGGCCATCAATATATCTTTTGGAGGAAACAAAACTTCACCAGTAAAAAGAAAAACCTTCTGTATGACCAGCCTCACACATTCAGCATTTGCTTTTAGAACGATCCTCCATGATTCACACATCCAAGACTGTCTTCCTTTCTCCTAGTAATCAGCATAGGTTATCCTCACATCTATGACCTTGAGCATCCAAACTCATTTAACCCTAATCTTCAGTAATTATTTTTTGCCTTCCAAATTCCCCCAGGCAGTCATTTCATGAATGACTTAGTTTTGCACACTCTATTGTTTGACAACCTGTTTTCAGACATGGCATATTGTTTTCTATTCATAAAACTTCACATAGAAGATTGTGAACAGAACAAATCAGAACTATATTTGCTGTTTTTGACTCAGGATATTGTTTAGTTGCCACCACAACTAACTCACCAGACGTGCCTCTCTATTCAGGACCAAATTCTTGCATCTTATTGTGGCCGGTCCATCATGGGTATTCAAATGTTCAAATCCCAAAGCCTTCCCCTCTCAGAAATATACATAATCTCTCTCACAGCTATGCAGATGATTCTGAATGGGACAAGAAAAAAATTTTTATTTTAAAAAGAGAAAAGAATAAAAATGATGATACAGAATTTCAGAACAATAGAAAGTTAACAGTAGTTAACATATTGTGTATTGTTATCTTCAAAGTAGTTGCTCAGATTACAAGATATAGGCATGAAAAATTGATCAAACAATATAAGCACAAACTATTCTTTTCAATGAACTAATAGACATTAGCAGAAAAATTATCTTGTCTATCTTGTATGTATGTATATGTATTATGTATGTACATATGTATATAGAGAGACAAGAAAATTTTTAAATTAATTATTTTGGAGAGGAGAGCATAATTAACACAGAAAGTCATCAAAGTGAGAAAACATTGTGCAAATTAATTACTATATCTTCACCAAAACACAAGAAGGTATAGCATAAGGCTCAAGAGAATGACATTGGTTTGAGTTAGCATGGGGCTTAAATCCTGGTTACTTTCACATCCTTAGTGGCTTTGAATAAATCACTTTACCTCTCCAAATCTCACACTCCTATATGTGAAATGACAATAATAACAGCATATATCTTGTAATCCCTTGCTTCAACATTTAATGAGACACTTAGCATATGCCTGATGTTGATAGATTTTTCAATAAATTTTTTTTATTTTAGAGAATTAAACAAAACAAAGCAAAGCAAAACAGAACAGAACAACACAGATCAGAGCAAAACAACGTGAATAATACAGCATTTCAGAACAAGGCAATAGGAAATCAACAGTGGTTACCATAATGTCTCTTGTTTTCTTCAAAATAGTTGTCCAGACCTTCACTAGTAATAAGTTAATACAAATCAAAATAATATAAATTCAATCAAAACAAAAGAATGAGAGCATTACAGGCTTTCAAGACTAGACAATAGGAAATCAATAATGGCTATCATAATGTCTCTTGTTTTCTTCAACATAGCTGCCCATGCCTTCATACATATTGAAATAAAATAGTTGAAAACAGACTAAAACCTATTAAACCAAAAATAAAAGCATTACTAGACTTCAAAACAAAATGATAAGAAATCATCAGTGGCTACGAGGAAATAAATATTATTAACCTTAGATACTGATTCACTCAGATCATCCAATGCAGAAACACATATTCTTGCTCAGAAATTCTAGTAAAATCATAACATTAGTCTGACAAGGAGACAGTGAAGGACATAACATTTTAAGCAAGTGAATTAACTAAATTTGAAAGCATCCTTGAATAGCAGATAAAGGAAAACCATCTTTGGGTTGACAGTAAACAGCACTTGTGCTGCATGTTTACAATACGTTTGCTGCTCTTCTAAGTCCAAAATCTTCATGCATATCTCATAAGATTCTTATGACAACTGAGGACATTTGCATGCAATTTTATACATAACAAAATCAAAATTTAAAAATGTTTATTAATTATGAGGAAATTTTAGTCATTTAATTTTTAAATAAATGAATATATGTGAAGTAGTCAGTGTTTTGCACTAATAGGAGAATACCTCAGGAAATAATAATGAAGAAAGGCTTATTTTGGCTCATGGTTTGGGAGACCCCAGCCCATGTTTAGTTGGCTCCATTACTGTGAGTCTCTGGTGATCAGCAGGTGATAGTGGGAGATGTGTGGAGAAATCACTCAACTCCTGAGCCAGGAGGCCAAAAGAAGAGGAAGAGTGAAGACTTCACTCCTTTGAGGGGACCTTCAGAAAAGCCTAAGGATGTTCCACCAGATCCCACCACTCAAAATCTCCTCTGTTTTCCAACCCTACCACCCCAGCCACCAAACCTTTAGCACATAGGCCTTTGGGCACTCTTTATATCCAACCATAGCAGTGTAAATTGGTTGATGCTCTTAAGGTGAGGCAGTGCCAGTGCGAGAGGTCCATTTACAGTGTGTAAAAGATCGTGCTGACCCTAAAGCAATCATTTAAATATTTTGGTAACAGATATGTTCATTGGAATAACTTCTATGGTAGCCAAGACTACATAAGTAAAAAATATCTTAGAATACTTGTAATGTTCTGTGTAAAATGTCTGCTCATAAGGTACATAGGAATATGCTGAGTCTTAAAATTAAGCTAACCTTTTTCTGACACAACAGGTGACTTAGAAGAGTTTTTTTGTAGTGTAAAGAAATGGAGTTCATCTGATATCCATCATTAGGTGACTAAATAAAACCAAAGAAAAACATATAAACAGAAACATGTTTCTCACATATATATTTTAGATAAACACACAAAGATGAATTGGAAAAATATAAATTGGATACCCACAAATGGATGCCCATCTGTACAATGGGAATTCAGATAGGAAACTTTTATAAATCATATTTACAAAAGAGACATGTAAAACCTTAATGATATCATGCCACATTCATTGAAGCTGAACCACCCATCTTGTTTTAGGATGAAAAACAATTGTCACACTGGACTCAACATTCCTCTCAGATATTCTAGTTCATAGTTTTGATAAAGTATTATTTTTCTCCAAGACAATGCAAATATGAATTTCAGCTTGACAATCTGAATTTGATTTGGTAAGAAATATGTGTCCTATGACCTCACTTGAAAGTATCCCAAGCTTACTCCATATCCATATCCATTCCCTTGTACTGATTTATTTTGCTCACAAAATTTATTCCTTCCTAATATCCTACATATTTTGTTTATCAATGATCTATTACCTTAATTATATTATTGCTTTGTCCTCAGTAGAGGAACACTACTTTTCACAGAACAAAGAAGCAATATATCTGGATCATTCTTCTTTAGGGCATAAAAATATTCTTTTGTGAATGAATATGATATTTTCTTCATCCACTCACCTGTTGATGGGCATCTAGAGTAATTCCATGTCTTGGCCATTTTCAAAGTGTTGTAATAAATATGTGTGTGCAAATATCCCTTTGGTGTGCCCATTTCTATCCCTTTACATAAATACCCAGATGCTAGATAGCAGGATCATATGGTAAATCTAGCTTTATTTTTGAAGAAACATCCATACAGGAGCTGCGCAAAACATGGGGGCCAGGAAGAGAGACAAGCCAGTTTGCCCTTCCCATGAGCCAACTGGCCTGTGGGCTGAAAGACAAGAACACCCTTCCCAACCCTACCTGCCCACACCACTGGTGAGCAACCAGCTGATTTAGGGACAAGCTGAGTTGATAGCAATTGAGGAACAAAAACAACTTATTGCTTCTTCTGTTTGATTGATTTTGCAGGCCTAATGCAGGTAGTCTGAGGCTCTGTCAAGAGGTTAATATGATGCATTAGAGCAAATATGGGGGATTTCTACCTTGTTTTTGACATCCAATATTATTCTCATTTTTTCATTGTGTTCCAGTTTTGGTTTTGTTTTATTCAATGTTCTGTTTTGATTGGCTTTATTTTGTTTTGTTAGGTTTTATTCTCTTTAATATAAAAAAGTCCATATTGTTCCTGATGTGCATATAGAATACTGATAGGTAGAGGCAGGAATGGGGAGGTTAACAATTAAGAGACTTTGAATTTGATCAGGGCATCCTGTGTGAATGTATTAAAATATCACACCAAAAACCCACCAATAGGTTCAATGAATACATATTAATAAAAAACAAAATATTAAAAATCAGTGAAAAATATAAATCAGAGAGGTCCACCTGTAATGATGTCAAAGGAGAGATTTTCTTTTGTCCTTTTAGCTTTCAGTATAAATCTCTTGTGATGCTCTCAGAGTTGGCTGGGAGAAGCACATCAAGGACCCAAAATTAACAAGTGGACCCTGCACAACAGCTAACTGTGATCAAAGAAAGGAAATGGAAACTTGATAGTGGTCTCATAATTTGAGCTTAGAACTGAAGCACATTAAATAACACTACTCATGCAGAACTGAGCCCAAGTCAATGGAAAGAGTCAACCAAACCAGCAGTGTCTCTGAGTTCATTCTCCTGGGACTTTCCTCTTGGCCCAAGCACCAAAAGCCACTCTTCATTCTCTTCCTCACCATTTACCTGGTCACCATCACAAGGAATCTGCTCATCATCCTGGCCATCCACTTTGATGCCCATCTCCAGACTTCCATGTATTTCTTCTTAAGTTTCTTGTCTTTCACTGATATTTGCTTCACAACAACCATCATCCCCAAGATGCTGGAGAACTTTCTGACAGGAAAGAAAGCCATCTCTTATTCTGGCTGTCTGACACAAATGTATTTTATCTATGCCTTGGGCAACAGTGACAGCTTCCTTCTGGCAGTCATGGCCTTTGACCACTATGTAGCCATCTGTGACCCCTTCCACTATGTCACCACCATGAGCCACCACCACTGTGTCAGCCTTCTCCTGCATATTTCCTCACCTCCACTCTCTCCTGCACACACTGCTGCTGAATCTTCTTACCTTCTGTGACTCCAACGTTATCCACCACTTTCTCTGTGACCTAGTCCCCTGATGAAATTGTCCTGCTCCCCTACCTTTGTCAATGAAATTGTAATGATAACAGAAGGAATTGTTGTTTTGGGGACCCCCTTCCTGTGCATCACTTTGTCTTATATACGAATCCTTGTGACAGTTCTCAAGATTCCCTCTGCTTCTGGGAAACACAAAGCCTTCTCTACATGTGGTTCTCATCTCATTGTGGTTGCACTCTTTTATGGCAGCATCTTCTATGTGTACTTACAGCCTGTGTCCACTTACACTGTCAAGGACTACATAGCAACAGTAGTCTACACAGTTTTGTCCTCCATGCTAAATCCTTTTATCTACAGCCTGAGAAACAAAGACCTGAAACAGGCCTTAGGGAAACTCATGAACAGGTGGAGATCCTAGGCTGCACCCTCTTATCAATCTCACAGGTTGACTCTGCTTACTTAGGCCTGGTTTCTACTAGTTCTTAGTGAACAATCAAGGTGTTTAAATCCATGTGTGACAAAACTACTGTGAGCACTGATATCCACTGATGATGGTCTGTCAGTTGGTCTTGTATCTACTTAAATCATGGTTCTCTTGCTATATATTCTTCCTCTTTCTTCAGAGGATTCATCACATTCTCCATACTCTCATATTTCAAACACTGCTTGAAAATAACCCCTTCCCCATAAATATTTCATGACAATATCTCTTTTTGCTTTATTGAGACTGATACTGAACTTTCACATTTGAATCTATCAGTGAAAAAAGTTACATAATTTGTAGTTTTTTAATGTTTTGCAAACATTTGATGGTGCAAAGAATGGAGCAAGACATAAAATAAAGATAATTTCATATTTCCATTGATTTCCTCATTTTGATGATTATTATGTCTGTATTTTCTGTTATTTAAAAAAATGATGCTAAGTTTCTAAAGATTATGTCTAGAAGTCAGGATTCCCAGTGCAGAGACAATGGCTCAGGTGGGATGAAGCCCAAATGTGTCAACAAGAATAATCAGAATGAGATTGTTCACAGTTTGATGACATGTAGCTCTCAGAGTCACTCCTCTGTAGCATCTATGTCTATGATATTGTGAAATCCTGATCCATCCAGCAGCAAGCCATTCTTCCTTGTATCAAGGGTTATAATGTGATTGCTCAAGCCCAGGCTGGGAATGGGAAAGTGGCCATATTTGCCATATTGATTATGCAACAGGTTGAGTTAGATCTAAAGGCTACCCAGGCTTTGGTTCTGTCTCCTACTTGAAAACTGCTCAACTGATACCAAATGTGGACTTGACATTTGAAGATTACAAGGTTGCCTTATGTCATGCCTGTACTGGGGCATCAGTGTGCATGCTGAGGTACAGAAAGTGAAGGTGGAAGCTCCCCATATTTTCATTGGAACCCCAGCTGCATGTTTAACATGCTTAACCAGAGATACTTGTCTCCCAAATACATCAAGATGTTTGTGTTAGGAGAAACTGATGAAATGTTGAGCCATAGGTTCAAGGATCAGATTTATGACATTTTCCAAAAGCTCAACAACAATACCCAGGTAGTTTTGTTCTGATATGCTGGAGGTGACCAAGAAGTTCATGAGGGGCCCCATTTTGATTCTCATCAAGAAAGAAGAATTGACTGTGGAGGGTATCCACAAATTCCACCCCAACGTGGAAAGAGAGGAATGGGAGCTAGATATGCTGTGTGACTTATGTGAGACCCTGACCATCACCCAGGCAGTTATCTTCATTAACACCCGAAGGAAGGTTGATTGGCACATTAAAATGATGTGTGCTTGAGACTTTACTGTCTCTCTGATGCAAGGACATATGGACCAAGAGGAATGAGATGTGATTGTGAAGGAGCTCCAGTCTACTTTCAGCAGAATATTGATTAGCACTGGCTTGCTGGCCAGAGGCATTGATGTGCAACAGGTTTCTTTAGTTATCATCTGTGATCCTCCCACAAATAGGCAAACTACATCCACAGAATTGGTCATGGGGGCTGACTTGGCAGTAAGGATGTGGCTATTAATATGGTGACAGATAAAGACAAAGGGACTCTTGGAGACATTGAGACCTTCTACAATACCTCAATGATGCTGACCTCATAAAAGAGGGTCTAACCCCAACCAGAGTTCAATCTTTGGGAGGCCAAGGAACAGCTGGAGGATACAGGGAAGGAAGCCAAGGGTGGGTATCTAGTCAAATTCTTACTTTTTTCTTTTTTTTTCCTTTGAGTAAATGTCCTTTTTTGAGGCAATAAAATATATTGCTTAAATCTTATATTTGTGCTTTCATTCTCCCCTTTTCTCTCTACTCTTCTGTATTAGACTAATGTGTTTTTTTATGCTCTAACAGAAAATTCTAAAATTTCAGTGGAAAGAACAAGAACCAGGAATGGTAACATGGGAATTATCCATTCTAAAAAGGGAGGTTTCAATCTTCCTTCCCTTCTAAACCTTTCTTTGCACCTAAACTATATGTTTAAAAAAGTTATTTAACACTTTATTCTAGAAACTCTCATTTCTTGGATTGTGGCCTACAGAAATATTATCCTACTCATGTATTGACTAGTGTTGTAAATGTGTACTGAACACCGAGATATGTAGGCATATAATCCAATGATCTTGCACAAATCTCAGCTTGTAACTGGTAAAAACGGTGGTAATATAAAATGTTAACAATCAATAGATGGAGAAATGTGTTATAATGCATCTCATAATCATATACAACACATTCACAGACTCCCAATATACCTCTACTGTTGCATTTAAAAGACCATTAAGTAGGAAAATCAAAATGTGAACTAAATATAAAAGTTAAACTCTGCTGCATTGAAAACACTATAAAATGATCATACTGAGCAAACACTGGAGTAAGAATGACAGTACAAGGGGTGACAGAAGTGAGTACTTCCACTCCTGTGTGCACATAGTGTTTGTTTGTTTGTTTAGATAAGTATTTACTCCCAGTGAATTTAAAACTTTAATGAATAAGATGAAAATATAATGGTGAAAAGCTTTGAAAATTGCCATTTGAAGAAACACTTTCTGAATGTTGTATATCTCAAAATGTATTATTTAGTACTTTAATTTTGGTAAGTGAACTGATAATCTGGTTGCATATAGCATTCATTCTTTTCAGATCTTTAAAACAATACACCTACATTACCATGCTGCATCCAGTATTCCCAGTGAGAGGTAGGAAGTCATTCTAATATGTGTTTCTTGGCAATGACCCATCCTCATCTCTACCTATCCTACACCAATCATGGCTAAGCTTCTGCTGATTAGGTGTACTGAAAGCAAATCAGGATTTTAACTGTGGTACCATAAGTCTTAGTTTAGGAGCCAAGCCATAGTTCTTAATTCTGCTGATTTTTGGGGGGATGTAGGGAACCAGTATTTAACAGGAGATGATTACAAAAAAAGTGGTCAAAAAAATTAAAAAACTCAAAAAAACAAAAACCTGGGTGTAATGGTTTTCTTAAACTTGACACCCAAAAGCAAAAATTATGACTTATAAAGTGAAAAAAATTGAGCTTCACCAAAAATTAAAAATTAGCCTGTAACTGAACTTTTTTTCTTTTTTTTCATTTTTTATTTAAAGAGAAAAAAACAGGAAAAAGGTAGAAATATTACAGAAGTTCAAGAAAAGAAGATAAATAGTAAGAAATCACTAGTTGATACATTACACATTGTTCTTTTAGAAATAGTTATTCAAGTTACACGATTAAAGCACACAAAGTAGGCACTAAAGCAGTGAGAGTGTAAACAGATCTGTTCAACAATCCAACAAGAACCTAGAAATATGGTCATCAATCCCACACATCTAAACATACATGCAGCTATATCTTTTATAGCGCTTCCTATTTCCTCTTTTTTTTTACAATAGCAATTACACATTTTTAAAATTTTATTTAAAGAAGAAAAAAAGAAAAAAAACAAAAAGGGTAGCAATAATGCAGAATTCTAAAAGAAAGAAAGAAAAAAGAGAATGAGAAAAAGCCCCACTAAGAAATAAGAAATTTGTAAATTATGTATTGTCATCTTGGATGTAGTTGTTCAAGTTACAAAGTTAAAGGGTACATAGTAAATATTCAAACAGTCAGACTACAAGCAGTTTTGCTCAAAGATCCAACAAAGATTCAGCAATATGGTCATCTATTTTACACACTCAAACTTACATGCAGTTATATCTCTTAGAGCACTTTCTTTTCCTCTCTTTTTTACAATAGCAATTACACATTTTGGTTTTATTACACTTGTAGTTCTTATTTACTTTTTACACTAGAGACACAATATGATATTTATAAATATGATTCTTATTTATTTCACTAATACGGATAGTCTCAAGTTGTCTCCATTTGCCTATGAAGGCCTCAAGATCATCCTTTTTTTGTAGCTGAGTAATATTCCATTGTATAAAAATGCCATATCTTTTTCATCCACTCTGCAGATGATGGAAATCTTAGTTGTTTCCAGGATTTAGCTATCACAAATTGTGCAGCTATGAACATGGGTGCACATATATCACTGTGATATGTACTTTTCAGTTCTTTGGGGATAATGGTTGCACCAGTCTACATTCCCACCAACAGCGGAGCAGTGTTCCTTTTCCCCCGCAGCCTTGCCAACATTTGTTATCAGTTGATTTCTTGATGGCAGCTATTCTTTCTGGAGTAAGGTGGAATCTCAGTGCTGTTTTAATTTGCATTTCTTGAATGACCAGTGATGGTGAACATTTCTTCATGTATTGATTTGCCATTTGTATATCTTTCTCTGAGAACTGTGTATTCATCTCAGATGCCCATTTTTGCAGAGGGTCTTTGAATTTTGGGGGATTGATGTTTTTCAATTCTTTATATATTCTGGACACAAGTCCTTTGTCTGAGGGGTTGCTGGTTAAAATTTTTCCCACTCTGTTGGTTTTCTTTACACTCTGTTGGTGATTTCCTTTCAAGTGCAGAAACTTTTCAATAATGTGAGATCCCATTTGTTGATTCTTTGAAGTGTTTCCCGTGCAGTTTGTGTTTGGTTCATGAATTCTCTGCCTACCCCTATGTCACCAAGACTTCTACCTACCTTGTATTCCAGTAGATTTAGTGTTTCTGTTTTAATATTGAGGTCTTTGATCCATTTAAACTTTAGTTTTGTGCATGGTGATAGGCTTGGATCTAGTTTCAGTCTTCAGCATGTAGAGAGCCAATTTTTCCAACACCATTTATTACAGAGACTATCCTTCTTCCAGTGGACATTTTTAGCCCCTTTGTCAAATATCAGGTGGCTGAGTGTCTTTGTAGTTGTGCTTGCATCTTCTAATCTGTTCCATTGATCCTCAGGTCTATTTCTTTGCCAGTACCAAGCTGATTTGATCACCATGGCTTTATAGCACTGTTTCAAGTCAGGAATTGAGATGGCTCCTGCCTTGCTTGTGTTGCCTAGAATTGCCTTTGATATTCTAGGTTTCTTCTGTTTCCAAATGAATTTTAGTAGTGTGTTCTCTAGATCTGTGAGGTATGTCAATGGTATTTTGATTGGGAATGCATTAAATCTGTATAACAGTTTTGGGAGTATAGCCATTTTCACAATGTTGGTTCTTCCTAACCAAGAGCAAGGAATGTCCTTCCATTTTCTAATATCCTCTTCAATCTCCTTTTGCAGCATAGTATAACTTTCAGCATACAGTTCTTTTACATTTTTAATTAGGTTGATTCCTAACGATTTCATTTTTTTACGTGTTATTGTAAAGGGTGATATTTCCGTATTTTCTCTCTCAGTGAGTTTTTTGTTTGTGTACAGGAATGCTATTGATTTTTGAGCATCGACTTTGTATCCAGCTACACTACTGAACTTGTTTATTACCTCTAACAGTCTTTTAATGGAGTCTTTGGGGTCTTCTATATAGAGTATCATGTCATCTTCCAATAGTGATAATTTAACTTCTTCCTTTGCTATCTTTATTCCTTTTATTTCTCTCTTGTCTGATTGCCCTGGCTAGTGTTTCCAGAACTATATTGAAAAGGAGTGGTGAGAGTGGACATCCTTGTCTTGTACCTGATTTTGAAGTGAAAGCTTTTGTTTTTTGTCGATTTAGTATAATGTTGACTGTTGGTTTGTCATAGATGGCCTTTATAAGGTTGAGGTAGATGCCATGTATTCCAAGTTTCTGAAGGGTTTTTATCCTGAACATGCGTTGGACTTTGTCGAAAGCTTTTTCTGCATCTATTGAGATGACCGTGTGGTTTTTGGTTTTGGCTCTGTTGATGTGGTGTATTACATTTATTGATTTGCACATGGTTTAAACCATCCCTGCATTCCTGGAATGAACCCCACTTGGTCATGATGGATAATCTTCTTGATGATTTCCTGCATTCTATTTGCCAGAATTTTGTTGAGAATCTTTGCATCAATGTTCATTAGTGAGATTGGCCTATAGTTCTCTTTTTTGGTTGCATCTTTCTCTGGTTTTGGTATCAGAGTAATACTTGCCTCCAGGAATGATTTAGGGAGGATTGCTTTTTTCTCAATTTCATTGAAGAGTTTAAGGAGTACTGGCATCAAATCTCTAAATTTCTTGTAGAATTCAGCTGTGAACCCATCAGGACCTGGACTTTTCTTTGTTGGTAAGTTTTTAATTACATTTTCAATTTCAATAGTTGATATTGGATTGTTCAAAATTGCTATATCTTCTTGGTTGAGCTTTAGTAGTTCATACATTTCTAGAAATCTGTCCATTTCCTCTGTGTTTTCCACTCTATGTGAGTAGAGATTTTCAAAGTAGGTATTCATGATCTTTTGAATTTCCATGGGATCTGTAGTAATTTCTCCCTTTTCAGTCCTTATCACATGAGTTTGGGTTTTTTCTTTCTCTTGATAAGGTTAGCTAGGGGCTTGTCAATTTTGTTTATTCTCTCAAAAACCAGCTTTTTGATTCATTAATTCTTTGTATTGTTTTTTTTAGTTTCAATTGCATTGATTTCTGCTCTAGTCTTTACAATTTCCTCTCTTCTATGAGCTTTGGGTTTAGCTTGCTCTTCTTTTTCTAGAAGCTTGAGATTGAGCATTAGGTTGTTTATTTGTGCTCATTCTGTTTTCTTGATATGA
>PVLA01011883.1:0-24289 GCA_004027455.1 Hydrochoerus hydrochaeris | reverse complement strand
TTTCAATTTCAGTGCACTGTGGTCAGATACTATGCATGGTATGATTTCAATACCTTTGAATTTACTTAAGAATGTTTTATGGGATAATATATGGTCTATTTTGGAGAATGTCTCATGTGCAGCTGAGAATAATGTGTATTCTGATGTGGTTGGGTGGAACACTCTGTAAACATCTACTAAGTCCAATAGCTCACAGGTATGATTCAGTTCTGTTATTTCTTTGCTGACTTTTTGTCTAGTTGATCTATCTCTTTGTGACAATGGGCTGTTAAGATCTCCTGTTATAATTGTATTCTTGTGTATTTGGTTTTTCATGTCCATTAGTATCTGTCTTATGTAGTTGGATGCTCCTGTATTTGGTGCATATATATTTATAATTGTTAGTTCTTCCTCTTGAATTTTACCACTAACGAGTATGTAATGACCTTCTTCATCTCTTTTCATCATTTTAGGTTTGAAGTTCATGCTGTCTGCAATTAGAATAGTTACCCCTGCTTTTTTCTGGGTTCCTGTTGCATGGAAGACTGTTTTCCATCCTTTGACTTTTAATCTATGAGTTTCCTTTTGGGTCAGATGTGTTTCTTGTATACAGCATAGTGTGGGATTGTGTTTCTTGATCCATTCTGTCAATCTATTTCTTTTTATTGGTGAATTGAGGCCATTTATATTTATGGATATCACTGATATGTGCTGGCTCGACTTTGCCATGTTATGTTCCAGTTGTTTCTTTTTGCTTTTCCTCTTATTTAATTGCTTATCCTACCTGATCATTTCTTTCTGTTGTTGTTTTGGGGATTGTGGTCATTTTTATCTCTGTCTAGTATGTCCTTCAGTACTCTTTCTAGGTCATTTTTATCTCTGTCTAGTATGTCCTTCAGTACTCTTTCTAGGGTTGGTGGATGTGAATTTCTTCAGTTGTTCTTTGTCATGGAAGTATCTTGTTTCTCCATTAAATTTGAATGAAAGTTTTGCTAGGTACATCAGTCTGGGTTGAAGATTGTTTTCTTTAAGGGCTTGAATTACCTCACTCCAAGATCTTCTTGACTTGAGGATTTGTGCTGAAAAGTCTGCCATGATTCTAATGGGCTTTCCTTGATAGATGAGTTGTGTCTTTTCTCTGGCGCTTTTAGTATTCTGTTTTTATGCTGTATGTCTGAGATCTTAATTATTATGTGTCTGGGTGTGGATTTATGTTGATTGTGACTGTTTGGTGTTCTATTGCCTCACTTATCTGCATATCAGATTCTTTCCCCATGTTTGGGAAATTT
This sequence comes from Hydrochoerus hydrochaeris, assembly GCA_004027455.1. Taxonomy (NCBI): domain Eukaryota; kingdom Metazoa; phylum Chordata; class Mammalia; order Rodentia; family Hydrochaeridae; genus Hydrochoerus; species Hydrochoerus hydrochaeris. The sequence goes on along the minus strand of PVLA01011883.1, from coordinate 23,021 downwards.
TCTGCTATTATTTCTGTAAATACTTTATGTATGTCATTTGCCTGGACTCCTGTATCTTCACTAATGCCCATTATTCTTATATTGTTGCTCTTGGCATCATCATGAAGCTTTTGGATTGTCATTTCATGCTGTTTTCTTATTTTTAAAAGTTCTATCCTTTCCTGATTATGAACTTTGATTCTGTCCTCATGGTCTAAAATCCTATCCTCAGCTTCCTTTAGGTGGTTTTGCATGCTTTCAATAGAATTTTTTGTTTCTTGGATGTCTCTTTGAGTTTGTTTCTTGAACTCTGCTTGTTTTCTATATTGTTCATTCAAAGTTTCAATCAGTTTCCTATGCTCATGTACTTTTTTCTCTAGTTCTTCTTTAGCTGCATTCAACAACTCCTTTACTAAAGTTGTTATTTCTATCTTTACATGGGAGACTACTTCTTATTTGATTTCCTCTATAGCCTGATGCAGTTGCTTTTTCATTTCACTGGCTATCTTTTCAGAGATTCCCAGTGTGTTACTTTTGGGGTCCTCTATTTCAATGTCTCCTATACTTACTTCTGGTGAACTATACGTTTGAGACTGCATTTTGGGTTTTTATTTTGTCATTTTCACTCTGCCTGGTGATTTCTATGTGAAGGAGGGGATCACACACACTCTTTTTAGACACGCCAAAGTCTTAAATTTAGTTGGAGGGGGTTTTTACTACTGGCCCTATTGATCCACTGTACACCTCTATTTTAGGGGTATACTCACCACATTGATACAGTCAATCTGGTGTAATCCAAAGTTCACCACCTGGGAGCAAAGTTCCAAATATTCTCACGCTAACTGGATACCACTGAGATCTTCTGATGTTCCAGGTGGGAAGGTGGGCCCATCTTTAGCATTCCAGGGCAGTTTTCAGTCTTGGGCAGGCCTGCTCGATGTTCCTAGTGGCAGGGCAGGCCCACAGGGGAGGTTCCTACCCCTGAGGCAGGCTTGCACTGAGTTTCAGGTGGCAGGGAAGGCCCTTGGTGGAGCTTCCTGGCAGCCTACCCCTGATGCAGGCTTCCGCTAAGTTCCTAAGTTCCCAGATGTAGGGCGGGCCCACAGTGGAGGTTCTGGGCAGCCTACCCTTGATGCAGGCTTCCACTAAGTTCCTAAGTTCCTGGATGCAGGGCAGGCCCAAGGTGGAGGTTCTGGGCAGCCTACCCCTGATGCAGGCTTCCACTAAGTTCCTAAGTTCCTGGATGCAGGGCGGGCCCATGGTGGAGGTTCTGGGCAGCCTACCCCTGATGCAGGCTTCCGCTAAGTTCCTGGAGGCAGGGCAGGCCCATGGTGGAGATTCTGGGCAGCTTACCCATGATGTAGGCTTCTGCTAAGTTCAGGGAGGCAGGGTAGGCCCACGGTGGAGGTTCTGGGCAGCCTATGCCTGGTATAGGCTTCTGCTAAGTTCCAGGAGGCAGGGCAGGCCCACGGTGGAGATTCTGGGCAGCCTATGCCTGATACAGGCTTCTGCTATGTTCCCGGAGGGAGGGCGGGCCCAAGGTGGGGATTCTGGGCAGCCTACCCCTGATGCAGGCTTCTGCTAAGTTCCTGGAGGCAGGGCAGGCCCACTGTGGAGGTTCTGGGCAGCCTACCCCTGATGCAGGCTTCTGATAAGTTCTTGGAGCCAGGGTGGGCCCACGGTGGAGATTCTGGGCAGCCTATGCCTGATACAGGCTTCTGCTAAGTTCTGTAACTGATCTTTTTGTGAGACAAAAAGAGACCCTAAAGACAGGAAGAAATATTTGCATATCACATATATGGCAAAGGACTAATGTCTACAGTACACAGGAAACTCTCAAAACAGAATGCTAAGAAAGAAAACAATCCAGTGGGAAAATGAGCATAAAACATGAAGCAATTTCTCACCAAAGAAGATGCATAGCTGGTAAATGAAAACACAAAAGATATTAAACATCATTAGCTACCTGGAAAATGCAAGATAAAATGACAATGAGATTTCACTGTATAATTTTCAGAATGGCTAACATAAAAAATACTGACATGCCAGATGCTTTTGAGGATGCAGAGAGACTGCCTAGTGGGAGTAAAATCATATAGGAACCCAGAAAAACAATTTGAAAGTCTCACTTAGTTGAACAAAACATGCAACTAAATTATGACTAAGAAAGTGCATTTATTCTAAAGACCCGAGAAATTTATGTTCACATAAAATGTGCAAATATGCAGATTTTATAGCTGCTCACAAACATAAAAATTTGTTTTTATTGACCTTCACTTTGGTACTAGAAATTGAGAACTCTTTCAAGGCCAACCTACTTAATTCCAAAGCCAAGCTGTCTTCTTTGTTTTCCCTAGTTGTCCCATTTATTCCTGTCCATTCTATCTAAGGATGGAAAGGCAGGATGGTCAAAGAGTAGTGCATACAGGGACCCAATCATCTTCTTCTGAAAACAAGATCTATTGTAGAACAGCAAAAGTTATATCTTCTTTTTTAAAACAAAATTGTACACATGAACCTGATCTTAACACTTCAGAAATAACTTTTAGATTTTTTTATCACTCTATGGTATCTTTCAATCAATGGAATATTTTTGTGTCAATACCCAACTTTAAAATATCTACAAGCTTTATAATATGGAGCTTTCAAGGAGAAAATAGTTAACTATAATTTCATTGGCAAAAAGACAACCATTGTCAATCTCCATAACTGGTGTTATAACACCAATTTCAACAGCTTGATTTTTTATTGCATTATTGCTTTTAAAATTGCCTACCTACTTGATTTCCCATTTTTTATTTTTAAAAATATTTTATAAAGGAATTCAGAGAATGAGGGGCTGGGGATTTAGCTCAATGGCTTAAGCACCTGCTTGGCAAGCACAAGGTTGTGAGTTCGATCCCTGGTACCAAAAAAAAAAAAAAGAATTCCGAGAATGAACCATGAACTGAGTATAAAATTGGCACATAGTAAACACTTAATAAATACTGCTTTGTTATTATCTATATATTATAAAACAGGGGACTTTTATGTGAAAGAAATGAAATAGTAAGAAATTACCATAATACATCTACTAATGATTCTTATCTTTTATTGTCACTATGCAACATTAGCCTTGCATATGCTATCATTCTTCTTGCCATGATCACCAGAACTCTCTAAAACACAAAAAAAAATTGGAATCAGACTTAAGCTTTGAACAAGATATTTACATATTAAGCCACAGTGTTACAAATCTATGACAAAGAATTTATGTGAGGAACAATTAGAAACATTTCAGGTGGTTATGGAATATTTCTGTTCTCATCCACACCCCTCATGGCATGCCAGCCTCCCAGGGGAGAAATGCTTGGTCCAAGCTCCTGAGGTCATAGGCATGAGTTCATAATAGTAATGTTCTGGTCTGAGCAATAAGGAACATGTCATGGTATTCAGTTGTTAGTAATGATTATCTTGCTGAGATCAGGTAAGCAAATAAAGCAGAACTTCTCACTACATACCTGACAAGGAGTGAAATATCCTTTTAATTATATCTCAACCTCAGAATCACTGAAGAAATGAAAGTAGAGTTGATCAAGGAACCAAGATTAGAGATCATGGTCATGGTAGGGAGAAAGTTTTACCATGGCTGAAAAGTTTACCCAAAGCATCCTTCATGTCTTTATTTCTCAAGCTATAGATGAATGGATTTAGCATAGGGATAATCACATTATAAAGAACAGAAGCCCAACTTTCCCTCTCTGTAGAGTGAGTTGAGGGCGGAAGTAGATACACACCCATAAGCGACCCATAAAAGAGTAGAACCACTGTGAGATGAGAACCACAGGTAGAGAAGGCCTTCCACCACCCTCCAGGTGAGGAGATGCCAAACAGAGCCCAGGATATATGGACATAGGAAAAGACAATCAGTATGAGGGGCACAGTGAGGAACATCAAGCCCATGATGATGATCATCAGCTCATTAATGTGGGTGTCAGAGCAGGAAAGCTTCAGTAGAGCTCTGGGATCACAGTAGAAGTGTTGGATTATGATGTGGCCACAGAAAGCCACATGGGTCAGCAACAGTGTATGCACAAGGGCAGGACAGTTGGCTAGCAATAAACAAGTAACTAACATTAGTACACAGATTTGAGGACTCATGGCTGTGCTGTAATGAAGTGGCTGGCAAATGGCCACAAAATGGTCAAATGCCATCACAGCTAGGAGACAGTTGTCAAGACCACCAAACACAAGGAGGAAATATATCTGTGTAAGACACCCAGGGTAGGAGATAATCTGACTCTGGGTATGAATGTTGACCAGCATTTTGAGGATTGAAGCAGAACTGAAGCAGCCATCAGTTAATGATAGATTAGCCAGAAAGAAGTACATGGGAATATGGAGGTGTGGGTCAGCCCAGATGGCAAGGAAGATGAGGAGGTTTCCCACCATGGTGATCAGATACATGCCCAGGAAGGTGCCAAGTAGAAGAGGCTGTTCCTCTGGCTGTTCAGAAAGTCCTAGCAAGAAGAAGTCTGAAACAGGGGTTTGGTTCAGTTGGTTTGGTTTTCCCATCATTTGTAATTCTTGTTATCTGTGCAGAGGAAATGTATCCATATGTCAATAAATAATTACTGGATCAAAATATAGATACATGTCTGAATGGGAAGAACTACATCTGTTGGGGAAATATATGGTCTAAATCTGTGAAAACTTGTGGTCCCATTGAAGATTCAAGAAAATGCCCATAAAACCTTCACAGAACAGTTACAAGTGTATACATTAGGACAAATAATATCAACAAGTATGAAAAAAAGAGGGAAATCTCATGGGAGAGAAAGGGCACATAATATGAAGAGGGGAAAAATAAATGCTAATATGTACATACAACCACTCCCAAGACAATTATAAACTTCATGAATTGAAAACATAATATTTAAAGCATTATTATAAATCATAATAGTGGATCACTTTGACCAGAGAGGTCAGGGTAAAATAATTGGAAGAAGGGGAAATTTGGAAAATCAGCAGCCCCAGAGCTCCAAGAAGGGACTCAAGGCACAGCACAGAAAGGCAGTTTGCCCAACCTCTTGGTAAGCAGCCAAGGCCTGAGCTGGGAGGAGAACCAGCAGCCCCAGAGCTCTGACCATGGAGGGACTCAAGGCACAGCACAGCAAGGCAATTTGCCCACCCTCTCGATAAGGGCCCCTGGCATGAGGCAGGAGAAGAGTCACTCAGTGGCTCCCATGAGCCTACCAGCACGTGGGCTGAGAATCAAATTCTCAACCCCCCACCACCATTAGTGAGAGCCAGAGATCTAGACATCTCTTGAGAGGTTGACCATATGCAATATAGTAAATAAGGAGGATTTCCTTCTACCATCTCTTTGAAGGCAAATATTGTTATCACTGTTTTGTTTTCTTTTGATTAATGGTATTGCTCTATTCAATGTTATGTTTTGATAAGTTCTAGAATGCTTTGTATTTCCTTTGATTTGGCTATACCTGATTGAAAGAACAACTGTTGTGAAGATAACGGAATATACTATGGTACCTATTACTGTTATGCCAGTAACCTGTTGAGGGTTTCACTGCACTATCTCACTTGGCTTTGTTCAGTCTTGTTCTGTTGTATTTTGCTACCTTCAAAATAATAAAAAGTTAAATAAATAAAAAGTAAATAACAACAAAACAGATCAATAAGGTAATGAGCAAGCTGAAACATGGTATAACTAAACAGATAATAGACTTGAAAAGCAAAAGGAGGAAAAGAAAGCACTCTAAAGGATATAACTGCATGTTGTTTAATTGTGTAGGATTGATAACCATGTGGCTAAGTTTCTGTTGGATCATTGAACAGAACTGTTTGCAGCCTCACTGTTTGAATGTCCACCTTGTGTGCTTTAATTTTGTAACTTGAACAACTATATCTAGAAGACAATATGTAATTTAAAAACTAGTGATTTCTTACTGTTTATTTTTTTCTTTTTCTTTGAAATTCTGTATCATTTCTTCACTTTTTTTCTGTTTTGCTTTTTTCTCTTTAAATAAAATTTAAAAAAAGAAAAAGAGGAAATTTAATATAGATTTCATGGCAAGATTACAAGAGTGGTTTATGAGCCTGCATTAAAAAGTGCTGCATGGTCTTTATCACTGCTTTCATCACACTACCAACACATACACACTCACACACATTCACACACATTTCATGGCCTTCTATGTGAGGACTGAAAGTATCTCTGAAGACAGGCTCCTCTTCACTTGTCCCTGATCTCCAGAGTTGTCTCTTCATTCAGGCCAGTCCTGACCTTTTCCATAACTGGGAGCACCGCACATCTGGGCTGAGGGTTGGGCACCTGTTATATCCCACTCTCCCATCCATGTTTAGGCTGTCCCCCCACAAGGAACACTCCCTCCTTCACTCTCCTCTACCCTTGTCCTCTTTCCTTTTCAGCTCTCTTTTTAAAACTTCTCTGGGAACTGATATTTAGACCACCTGTGCCTTGATACCTGTGCTTGTACTACATGTCTCTGATATTTCATTTTATCAGAGGAACACAGTGAAAGACATTAATGCTCGACTTTCTTAGCTGAAAATAAATGATTTTCTCTCCTAGGATTTAGAACAAGCTGGTATGAGGTGTCATCTAATATTGGCCTTTGAAAGATCTGTTCATGTTTTAGTCCTGCAGTTATTCTGTGAAACATTGAGAGGCTTCTGATTTCAGGCAGAGACTCAAGTTACATAGCTTATAATGTTCATAAGATAATTTAGCTGGGAAAAGATGCATGTGTGTGTGTGTGTGTGTGTGTGTGTGTGTGTGTGTGTGTTTATGCTCAAATATGCGTGCAACTATGTGTGCTCTCCCTAAGACATCCTTACCTGTCAGAGTATCTATAAAGTTCAGGCATCTTCAAATTCTCCAATTCTGTTCTCTACATGCAAAATTCTCAGTAATACACTCTGTGATTTTCCTGACTCAGAATCAGTAGCCTTGGGGTCTACTGAACTGCCCTCATTAGGAACAACCAAGTGTATGACTCACTTTCAGTGTCTCCAGACCCAAGAACACAAGAATGTTCTTAGAGCTATAAAGCTCCTCATGCACCATCTCCCAAAGTGCTCATTAGCACCAACCTTGGTGTTACTGTGCAGCCTTTTCTCCAGCCAACTCTGCTTGTTCTGGGAGACCTGGGGATATCTGTTCCCCAGAGGAGAGCTCTCAGACATGGATCTCAGGAGTGTGACTCTCAATCTTTGTCTGGAATGCAATGCCCTTCTGCCTGTCCAGTAAGGGTCCTGAGAACACCCACCTCTGCACTGCACAATTCAGTTCCCATGCTGTGTCCTAGGAAAAAGTAGAATGAAGAAAAAAATCAAGAGAATGTTGTAACAGAACTGCTTCTGATTTCCATAAACAGAGAAATACTAATATGAATGATGCTTTCCAAAAAATGAAGTCTCAAATGAGGCAGACTATATCAAGTTCATCTGCCATTATGGTTCATACATACTGTCTACTAACAAAGATATTCTACCTTTAATACTAATTAATTTATCTTGAACATTTTCAGTACATGATCACAAGTAGTTAAATAACCATAGGACGTGGGAACTATTGCTATACCCATTTTACAGGCAGGCAAATAATGCTCAGTGAGTATAATGACTTCAGTAAGGTCCATAAAGCTATTAAATAGGAGGAAGGAATATTTTACCCATGCTTTCATGTCTCTTGAGACATTTTCTTATCCAGTATAATTACTGTATTTTTACAGGTTCCTAGGGTCATATTTAAATCATTAAAATAAACTTTTAAAAACTTACATTTCTTTCTTTACTCATAATATTATATACTTTTTCTTGGTTGATTTGGGAGGATTGTTTTGGTTTTGGTTGTGGACATCAAACCCATGGTCTTGTATATGATAGAGAAGTGTTCCTCCAATGAACTGTAACCCCAGCATGTGTCACAGGACTTTTAGTTGCATATAATTATTTCTCAAGTGTCTTTTTATAAATTAATCACTTTTTCTACTCAAGTCTTTTATTTTAAATGTTTATTTCTTTCTGTCACAGTCATTGTGCTACATGTAGCCTTTGTTTTCTTTTTTTAATTTTTTTATGTTAAAGAGAATAAAACAAAAGAGGACAGATCTAAGCAGATCAGAGAAGAACAATGTAAGCAACACAGCACTTCACAACAAGGCAATTGGATATTAACAGTAGCTATCATAATGTCTCTTTCTTTGAAATAGTTGAGCTTAGCTTTATACACAATAATGTCAAACACAACAAAATAGAATAAAACCACTCAAGAGAATGAAAGTATTGCAAGTCATTCTGAACCAAATAACTGAAGATAAACAATGGCTGCTGTATTATCTCATTTTCTATAAAAATTTTGTTTATACTATCATACATATTAAAATCCAATAACACACAACGTGATAGAACCAATGGTAATAGAAAAACAAGAGCATGGTAGGACTTGAGAGCAAGATGATATTAAATCAACAATGGCTCCCATATTGTCTTGCCTTCAAAGTAACTATTCATACCATCACATATATTAAGATCAAACAAAACAGAATAAAACCATTCGAACCAATGAATGAAAACATAAGACTTCAAAGCAGTATAATGGTGAACCATGATTTCCATAAAATCTTCTGTACTCTTACCATTTCTTACACTAGGGAGACTATGTGGTATTTATACATGTGAGTTTTATTTATTTCACTTATGAGTATAGATTCAAGTTGCATCCATTTATTTATAAGTATCTCAATGTGATCATTCTTTATAGCTGAGTAGTACTTCATTGTATAAAAGTACCACAATTTTTTTATCCATTCCTCAGTTGATGGGCACTTAGATTGTTTCCAAGATCTGGATATTACAAATTGTGCCACTATAAACATGGGTGCACATATATCACTGTGGTAAGATGTTTTCAGATCTTCTGGGAATATTTCTAAGAGTGGAATAGCTGGGTCAAATGGGCAAATGGTACTGGAGGTCAAATCCAGGACCTCACACTTGCTAGTCCAGTGCTCTACCATTGAGGTCTATCCCAGCCCTTTTGCTTCATTTTGAAACAGGATCTCACTAAGTTGCCTCAAACTTGCAAGCCTTTTGCTTTAGCCTGCTGAGTAACTGTGGCTACAACACACACTACCATCCTCAATTACTTACACAATTTTAAAAACTCTTTTGTAGTCAAAGTTGACAAATAGTTTGCTTTGTGACTTTTACCCATAATTTTATCCTCAAAGGTAATTTCCTTCCATAGATCATGGTAATTTCTTCAAGAAATAGCTATTTCTTCTAGAAATAGCTAAATACTCCATTGATATCTGTAACACACTGAAGTCATGTTATCATATATTGGGATGAAAGAATCTGGCTACACCTCTCCTTCTGACACATTGCTGTGTAAAGCAGTGCTGTCTATTAATAACTGATGCTTTCTCCACTTGTCTGTTAGGCCTGAGCACCTATAGGTGGTCTTTCCTCAGCCCTGGGGCAGCTCACAGCAAGGCAACAGGATTGTGAAAGTGAACATTTTGAAAGAAAATGTTCAAATAGGCAAAGTGAAAATGGCATGACTTCATAAACTTTGAACTGCTGGGCAGAAATCCTAGAATCTCACATTTATTATCTTTCTAGGTCAAACAAATCACTAAGTTCAAGCCAGGACTAAGGGAAGGAAATTAAGCTCAATTACCCAATACCCACACTAGCAAATTATCTTTGGCTCTATTTAATTTACCATAGTGTTCACTCCTCCCATGAGTTATTTTCTTTTTTTCCATATTCAAGATACAATCACTACCTCCAAGGAGCGCCAGAAACTCATACCATTGCAATATGAAGAAATGAGGTCTAGGTGAGAATGTTGCCTCAGATATAGCTCCTTCTGTGTTCCCTTTTGGTTCTTTTTGAATTAAAGTTCTGAAAATATAAGGACACCTCCTATGCAATGTAAAGGGGACACGATGTTGACATGGGATGACTACCACCAGTATTTCCAATTCTCAGGATAAGGTTGGAATTTAGTCATGCTTAATGAACAGGAACCACAAAACTGTGTTTAATTTACTCTTTTTGCTGCTACTATTGCACTCAGACTCATTGGAGTGTGTTTTTCCAGTTTCACATATCTGTTTGAACCTTGTGGAAAACAGTCCGGAAATTTCCTAAATAATTAATAAACTTTTTCATAGTAGATCACTGTAAGAGATTCAAATCTCTCTATTCTAGCCATAAATAATGATAAATTTGTGTCATTTATTGAAAGAAAGATGAAACATGATGCCATACCACTAAATGAAATGTATCAGACACAGAAAGCTAAATACCAATGGTTTCTCTAATATGAGAAAACCAAATAAAAGTTAAAGAGTTAAATAAAAGAACCATAGTAGGAAAGAGGGAGGTATATTCTGTGGAGGTTGGAAGAAAATCTGCAAAAGAGAAGAGATAGCAAGCAAGACAAGGAAAAAAGAGGCATAAACATGATCAAGATAAGACAATTATGACTACCTAAAATAACTTTCAATATTACACATTGCAAACCCATATTAGCTTCATAAAAGTTCTCTATTTAAGTCTGCCTTTATACCTTCTATACTTGAGATCCTCTACTCAAGTATTTTGTGGTAGTATCTCTTGCTAGGTCTATCCTTTGTTTTTTTTTTCCTTGTTTGAAAGGATTTTTTATCCTTCATCCTTTCTGTGGTTCTAGAAATCACTATGGATCTCTGAGGCAACAATGCTGTGCTTCCAGAAAATTGGAACCTCTCCCTCTGTCATCCAGGATGATAAATCCTGGATTTACTTACCTCTGATGCCTCCTTATCTGTTGTGTCACTCAACAGGTATCAGTTTGCTTGAACGTGCTAAACACAATACCCCTGCAAAGTACAACCTGCCAGCTTGCCACTGTTCAACTCAAGCTTTTTTGCTTTCCACCACCCAGAATACTGGGCAGGAAGTTGGAGGAGAGAGCTCAGCTTCTTCCCAACAGTCTTTGTGATGGAATTCATGAGAATTCAGTATCAATAATAATGAATACAAGTAGCAATCAACCAGAAGCAAATCTCAGATTGCTAAATCAAAATTACAAGCATAGATTAGAACAGACAAAGGGAGTGAGAGAAGCAGGCAAGGATTCCAGATGAGGAGCCCAGGAAATTAACAAGGACTGCATGGACCAGTCAAGGAGAGGCTGCTGCTGTCAGTTAGGCTCATCAGCTGGAAGAAAGATAACCAGGCAAGGGTTTGCACTGAATACTTGAGATAACCTGGGATAGCTCATGGTATCCAGCCAGATAACATGGTTGAACCCACATAACCAGGTTTTCAGGAACTTTGCACTGTTTTACATTTATATTTTGAAGCCTGAGCTGATGGAAACAAGGAGCTGCCTCTTCATGCACCAGGCTAAGCCAGGAGGAGGTTGCTCAGGCTCCTCTATGGGCCTCTCCAGACAGGGAGCCACGGGATCTCATTCTCTGGAGCCTTGATAGTGCAAACACTCATCACTGTCCAATTTCCACACTGTGTCTCCTGTGACATACAAAAGTAGCATGGCACTTCTCTTAGAGGCTGGGAAGCTCTACTTCTTCCTCTATGTTGAGTGGTAGCATTTGAGAGTTGTGCTATTTATGTGGATTTCCAATCACAATCTCTGGTTTAAAATGAATTTCTATGCAAATAAAGATGCTAGTTTCTTGAAACAAGGTTCCTTCTCCTGAGCTCTTCCTCTAAAGAAATTTAAAAGCTCCCACTATGCACCTCTACAAGCAGTTTAACAGTGGCATAAGACTGATCTTCCTTGAGAATTATCTTGCTTCTGGTTAAAGATGTATTAAATGCATGTATTTCATTGCACATATTCTTTACAGTATACTACAAATACAGTGATATTTATTAAAAATTTTATTGACATATCAATTCTGCAAGTTCACAAGAGTCTCTGTGAAATTTCCATACTTGCCTATACCATGCCTTGATCATACCCACCCTTCATTCCACCCTCTACCCTCATTTTCCCCTCCCCCAATGGTTCCCTTCCCATTTCATAACAGTCCCTCTTCCATTTTTAGGGCACCTTTTTACTTTCCTTTTTGGTTCCATGTATGAGAAAAAAGCATGAGGTTTGTCACTCTGAGTTGGTTCATTTTATATAACCTAGAGTCCCACAGTTCCATTCATTTTCCAACACATGATATTCTATCATTTTTCTCTATTGCTGAATACTACTCCATTGTGTAATTATTCTACATTTTCTATATCTACACATCTGCTGATGGGCACCTAGGATGATTCAACATCTTGGCTACAGTGAATAGCAACTCAACAAACATGGCCATGCTAGGTTTCTACTATGCTGGCACATTCTACCAGATGTAGATGGAGGAGCAGTATACCTGAGTCACATGCTAGTTCTGTTTTTAGATCTATACCGATTTTGCTAGTGGCTAGAATAATTCATATTCCCATCAACAGTGACTAAGAGTTCTTTTTCTCCACATCCTCACCTATAGTTGTATCTTTTCATAATAGCTTTGTGATTGGAATAAATTGAATCCTCCATGAACTTTTAACATGAATTTTCCTGCTCTTTAAGATAATGAGCATTTTTTCATACATGTACTAGCCATGTGCATTTATTCTTTTTTTTAATTTAAAGAGAAACAAAAGCATGTAAAGGGTAGAGATAATACAGAATTTCAAAAAAAAATAAACAATAAGAAATCACTAGTTGATAAATTACATATTGTCCTCTTAGAAATAGTTACAAAATTAAAGCATACAAAGTAGATATTCAAACAGTGAGAGTGTAAACAGCTATGCATGCATGAGTCTCTGCATGTATTTCTATCCTTTCTGTATTAGAGGAAAAAACAAAACTAAGCAAGACAAAACAAAACAAATTCCTATAAAAACATGAAACCAAAAAGCCATATAAAACCACACAAGGTGATCTACAATGATTACTGTGTTGTTTCTTATTATCTTCAATAGAATTGTCTATATCATCAGGCATAATTGAAAATAGCAGTATAATTGAATATAGCAGTACATAACAATATTAGAAAAATAAAACATTGTAGACAGTATAAAACTTCAAATGCAGGTAATAATCAAACCATAGTGGATGTTCTAGTGAATCTTGTCATCTTAAGTGCAGTTGCCTATACTCTCAGACTTGATACTATCAATCATAACACCTTTGAATAAAATCTATCAATACAAAACAGCAATCTAACAAACCAGATTTGATTACAATCAATCATGGTAAAACAGTGTAAGTTTTACAGAGCTTTAGATTAAGTTAATAGGAAATGAAGGATGATTACCATACTATATTCTGTTATTTTTTGGAATTACTGTCTTTGCCCTCAAATCTAGTACAAGTAAAAATGACTGGAGCAGAATATAACACATCTAAGCAGAGTAGTGTGAGTAATGTGGATTTTAAATCCTGGTGCATTATTTACAATATAGCATATCAAGACCATCTATATTATAGTTTCTAGTTATCCTTCTCTGCCTCATTTCTGCTATGCTATTTTTCTGCCTTTGTTTGTCTACTTTTCTCCTTCATTCTACTTCCTGCCCCACTCATTGAGGACTTTCTGCCACTATTCCTAAAATCCTGGTATTTTTTTCTCTCTCTCTAGAATGTCCTTCAGTATTCTCTGTAGGGTTGGATTGGTGGTCACAAACTCCCCCAGTTCCTCTTTGTCATGGAAGCATCTTGTTTCTCCATTATTTCTAGTGACAGTTTCACAGTGTACATCAATCTAGGCTGGAGGTTATTTTCTTTCAGGGCTTTGAATACTTTGCTCCAAGCTCTTCTTGATCTGATGGTCTGTGTGGAGAAGTCAGCCATGATCTTGATGGGCTTACCTTTATAGGTAATCTGTTTCTTTTCTCTGATGGCTTTTAATATTGTTTTTATATTGACTTTCTGGCATCTTGATCATTATATATCTGGGTGTAGATTTGTTTTGGTTGTAGGTGGCTGGAGTTCAGTATGCCTCACATAACCAAATGTTATTTTCTTTTCCCATGCTTGGGAAGTTTTCCTTAATTATTTCTGTGAATAGCCTTTGTAATTCACCTGTATATATTCCTGCTTCTTTGTTCACATTTCTTATTCTTAAATTGTAGATTCTTTTGTCATCTTCTAGCCTTTGTATTGTTACTGCCTGTTTTCTTGTTATTTTTAAGAGATCTTTCCTTTCATCATCACACATTGAAAACTTGTCTTGAAGTTTTGATAGTCTATCCTTAGTTTGTTTTAAGGAGTTTTGCCAGCTTTCAATGGAGTTTTTAATTTCCTGGTAGTCTCTTTGAATCTGCCTCATGTATTCTATATTTTCTTTATATTCTTTATTAAATGTTTCTCTCCTTTTTTTGTGTTCCTCCCTTCTTCCATCTGTATCTTCCTGAGAGATGCTTCCTGAGAGCATTTCTTTTATTACTCTACTCATATCTTGCTTTACCTGATTTAATATTTCAGTTTTGAGCTCATCTACAAGATCCCAAAGATATTTCTTAATGTCCATTGAAGCCATGTCTGATGTTGTGTATTTGCTGCCCTCAGTCTCCCTTGTTTTTCCCTCTCCTGGATCAGTGCTCTCAGGGTTCTGGGCTGGGGGCCTCCTCCTGCCTCTCTCTCCTGTCATGGTCCCAGCTTCCTCCACACAGGATACAGTGCAGGTCTCAGCCCCCTTCCCTGTTGGCCACGGTTCCTCTGAAGCACACTGGTGAGACACTTCTGCCCTTTCCTGCCTACCCCTCCCCACTGGGCCAGCCAAACTTCAGGGGCCTCCACCTAGTTAGTGTATGTTAGGCACAGGGGATCAATTTGGAATGGCTCATTTGGTCCCAGCCATGGGCATGGCCCAGTCCAAGCAAACCCCATGAATCTGCTCTCGGGAGGGAGCAACCAACCGAAGTCACTGTCGCTCCCAGTTCAGGCTCCTCTGCCTGATTCCAACATATTGCCCATTTGGTCACGCCCTTCTTGTGGGGGGGTCTCATTCCCAGCACTCACTGTGGATTAATGAAGGTCCTTTCACCGGCTCTGCTCTCAATTGGACTCACCAACTCCCAACTTCAGCACTGCTGTGGTTCCTGTGAGTGGCAGTGGGAATGAATGTGGGCAGCTCTGCCAGCTGGTGCAGATTTAAGCTGGTGCAAATTCAGGCCAGTGCAAACTTGGTGGGTCACAGTGAAAATGCTGTGTCCCATAATTTTTAGCTGTTTCATTTGTAGTCCTGACGTATTTGATGAGCTTTTTATGTTTTAATTTCTTCCCATGTCAAGAGGATCCATCTCCCTCTTCTGTGTCTCTCCAGGATGTTTTATTCTGGCATATGAGTTATTTCTCTTGGGAGGCTTTGTATTTTGTTCCTCACTGATTGGCCATCCTGACATCTTTCCCAGTGAATTTATCCTTTTAAGAATGCACTATTCATATTACTTGTTCATTTTGTATTCCTTGTTGTTTTGTTATGTTTTGGGAGTTTTTTTAATATTCTGCCTAGTAGTTCTCTGTCAGATGATAAGTGCTAAAGATTTTCTCCAGTCCTGTAAGCAGCTTTGACTCTGTTGTTTTCTTTGTGGTGCAGAACCTTTTTACTTTTCTTAGTACATGTGCATGATTAAATTTATTGTGATTACTAGATATATGTACATAATGCATTTATTTTTTTGGTCCCCTACCCCTTCCATCCCTCACTGCTCCATCCACTTTTAGACCTCTTTCCATTTCCAAAAGCTCAGTTTCCATTTTTCACTCTTCAATTCTTTTTCTTTCTCTCCCATTTCCCTCACTTCCTTGTCCTTCCCCCTCCCTCCACCTTTTCTTCCCCTTCTGATTTGAAAAAGATCTATGTACTCTTTATTATAATTATTTTGCTCTTGATTTATATTTTGAGTTTCTCATATGGCAGGAACCATGTGATATTTAAGCTTGTGTGTCTAATTTATTTCACTTAATATTATGGTCTCCAGGTACATCCATTTACCTATAAATACCTCATTTACACTTCTTTATAGTAGAGTAGTGCCATAACAGATAAAGGATTTTTGGGGGCCTGGGTAGCTGGGATCAAACTCATGACCTTGTGCTTACTGGATAGCACTTGTGCCACTGTGCTAAATCCCTGACCCCCTCATTCCACTTTCTGATGTCCTCTTGAATCTCCTTTTTTCAGAGTACTGTAATTTTCAATGTTCTGACTTTTTATTTCATTTTTTAGATTGATTGCTATTTAGCTTTTTTGGTTGTTATTGCAAAGGATGTGATTTCTTTTTATATATTTATATGGTAGTTAATATAGTTATACTGCTAATTTCTCTTAGTTCATTGGAATGAAAAGTTTGTGCTAATATTGTTAGGACACTATCTTATGCATATATCTTACATCCTGAATAACTACTCTGAAAATAACCAAATGCAATGTAGTAATTATTGTTACTCTCCTATTATATTTTTTTGAAATTCTGTTTAATTTTTTTCTTCTTTCAAAAAAATTGTGGAAGAGATATTAATTAGGTACACATAAAAATACTCTAATACCACAGATATAAAATTAAAAATAAAATGCTGTAATATTTACAAGATAAAAAATAAAAATAAACAAAAGAAATCACCAACAGAGTAAAAACAAAACAAAATGGGAAAGACTTTTAGCCAGCAAGCCCTCAGACAAAGGACTTATATCCAAACATAAAAAGAATTGAAAAGCAGCAAGCTCCCAAATTCAAAGACTCTCTCCAAAACTGGGCAACCAAGATGAACACACAGTTCTCAGAGAAAGATATACAAATGGCAAATAAAAACATGAAGAAATATCACTGATAATTCAAGAAATGCAAATTAAAATGGCACTGAGATTTCATCTCACTCCAGAAAAAATAGCTGCTATCAAGAAATCAACTGAAAAAAAATGTTGGTGAAGCTGCAGGAAAAAAGGAACAATGCTCCACTGTTGATGGGAGTGTAGACTGGTGTGGCCACTATGGAAATCACTATGGAGAATTCTCAGAAGACTAGGATTGGAAGTTCTATTCAATACAGCTATTCTCCTCCTGGGTATTTTCCCAGAAAAACTGAAAAGGTCATATCAGTGATATATGTGCACCCATGTTCATAGCTGCACAATTTGTGATAGCTAAATCCTGGAAACAACCAAGATGCCCATCAACTGCAGAATGGATGAAAATGATGTGGTATTTTTACACAATGGAATATTACTCAGCTACAAAAAGGATGATCTTGAGGCTTTCATAGGTAAATGGAGACAACTTGAGACTATCCTCATTAGTAAAATAAATAAGAATATTTATAATATCACATTGTGTCTCTAGTGTAAAAAGAAATAAGAACTGTAGGAATAATAAAACCCAAGATGTGTAATTGCTGTTGTAAAAAAGAGAGGAAAAGAAAGTACTCTAAAAGATATAACTGCATGTATGGTTAAGTGTGTAGGGTTGATAACCATATTGCTAAGTTTTTGTTGGAACTTTGAACAGAACTGTTTGCAGTCTCACTATTTGAATATCCATTTTCTATGCTTTAATTTTGTAACTTGAATAACTATTTGTAAGATGACAATATGTAACTTATCAACTAGTGATTTCTTAATGTTTATTTTTTAAAATTCTGTATTATTTCTATCCTTTTTCTGTTTTGCTTTTTTCTCTTTAAATAAAATTAAAAAATAAAAATGTAAAGTGCATTTATATGCAAACAATTACCCTGCCTTCTTGCAACAAGGTGTGCTTCTCCTAAGCTCTTCCTCTAAATAAATTCAAGGTCTGCCAATTTGTATGTGTACAAGCAGTTTAATAGCATGTGAATTATCCTTTGTCAAGAATGATCTTGCTTTCGGTTAAAGTTGTTGTATTAAATGCATGCATCTAAATTTACTTCTTTCTTATCCTCTACTACAGAACAGTGATTTAAAAAAATAATTGACACATGTCAATTCTGTAAGTTAACAGAATTCTCTTTAATAGTGCCATACATGTATATATCATGTTTATAAAGCACAACTTATAGATAAATCTTGAAAACAAATCAAATGCCCATCAATTGAAGAATGAACAAAAAATATGTGGTCTTTTTAAACAATGGGGTAGTATAAATTTGAGACTTTTATAACTAAATGCATAAATTTGAGACTTTTATAACTAAATGCAATTTGAGACCACACTCATCAGTAAAATAAATCAGACTCACATGTGTAAACATCACATTGTCTGCCTGCTATGAGAAACTGAAAAAGTAAATAAGAGACAAAATGTACAACAGATATTGTGAAATGGGAAGGAAGGGGAAAGGGAAAAAAGATAGTTATACCACTCGGTTCTCATATTTCATTGAAAAGAAATGTTAGTGCTGATATCATTCGGAGACTTTTCCTTTTCTTTTTCTTTTGAAGAGAACAAAGCCAAAAGGAATAAAGCAGAATAGAGACAATCAAAACAAAACAATGAGCATGATGCAAGACTTCAAACAAGATAAAAGGAAACTAACAGTGGTTATCCTAATGCCTCCTGTTATCTTCAGAATAACTGTTCTTACCATCAGGCACAATAAATTTTTTAAAAAGACAGCACAGGATAAAACCAAACAAAACGAAACAATGAAAGTAATACAGGACTTCAAAACAAGACAGTAGAGATACAACAGTGGCTACCATAGTGTATCTTGTTATCTTCAAAGTAGCTGCTTATACCATCAGACAAAATAAAAAACAAAATAGAATAAAATCAATCAAAAGAAAACAAGTAAAGCAATACAGGGCTTTGAAACAAGATAACTGGAAGTCAATAATGGTTACTATAATACATTTTGTTATTTTTGAAATAGCTGTCCATGCCATAAATATGACAAAATCAAACCAATCCAAACAGACTAAAACCAAGCTAAAAAGAACAATGAAAATAATACAGGGTTTCAAAACAGTACATAGATTAACAATGGCCACTGCCTTCACCGTCTAGACATCTCCCATTTCACTTTCACAACATCTACTGTGCATTTTGGGATTCCACTAACTCCTTTAGTTGTTTATTCTATGGATTCAACATAATGTTCACCCACATGTCTCTGAACCATTTCAGCATGACCTCAAGTTGTATCCATTTACCTATAGGAGACTTGAGGTTATCTTTCTTTATGGCTGAGCAACTTTCCATTGTATAGAAAATGCTGTATCTTTCTTGTCCATTCTGTAGTTGATAGGCAAGCTACCCCTACTTTTTTCTGATTCCCTGTCACATAAAGCACTGTATTCTCTCCTTTGACTTTTAGTCTATGAATTTCCTTTTGAGTTAAATGTGTTTCATGAACAAAGCATATTTATGGATCTTGTCTCCTGTTCTACTCTGCCTGTGTTTCTTTTTATTGGTGAATTAAGGCCATTTACATTAATGGTTATGGCCAACATGCACTGGCTCATCTCACCATGCTATTTTCCTGACATTGAATGTCTACTTTTCCCTTCCAATTAGTTGTCTGCCCCACTCAGTGATCCCCCTCTGCTGCTATTCCTGGAACCATTGTCTTTTTTATATCTCTCTAGAATGTCCTTCAGTATTCTCTGTAGCACTGGTTTGGTGGTCATGAACTCCTTCAGCTGTTCTTTGCCATGGAAGTATCTTGTTTCTCTGTTAATTTTGAAAGATAGTTTTGCAGGGTACATCAATCTGGGTTGGAAGTTGTTTTCTTTCAGGACTTTACTCCAAGCTCTTCTTGAGTTGATGATTTGGGTTAAGTCTGTTTTGATTCTGATGAATTTTCCTTTATAGATGACCTGTTTCTTGTCCCTCACAGCTTTTAATATTCTGTGCTTGCACTGAATTTCTGGGACCTTGATTATTATACATCTGAGCATAGGTTTATCTTTGTTTTATCTAGTTGGAGTACTATGTTCCTCACTTATCTATATGCCAGATCCTTTTTCCATATTTGGGAAGTTTTCTTCTATTGCCTCTGCAAATAGAATTTTTAAAATTTTTTTATTTAAAGAGAAAAAAATGGAAAAAGGTAGAGATATTACAGAATTTCAAAAAAAAGGATAAACAGTAAGAGATCATGGGTTGATAAATTATATATTGTCCTTTTAGAAATAGTTGCTCAAGTTACAAAATTAGAGCAAACAAAGTAGACATTCAAGCAGTGAGACTGCAAACAGATCTGTTCAACAATCCAACAAGAACTTAGAAGTATGGTTATCAATCCTATACACTTAAATATTCATGCAGTTATATCTTTTAGAGCACTTCTTATTTCATCTCTTTTTAACAAGAGCAACTATGCATTTTTTAAAATTTTTGTTTAGAGAAAAAAAGGTCAAACAAAAGGGTTGCAACATTACAAAATTCTAAAAGAAAAAAAGAGAAAAAACACAAAGAAATGACTAGTTGATAAATTACATATTGTCACGTTGGATGTAGTTGCTCAAGTTACAAAATTAATGAATACATTTAAACAGTGAGACTGCAAACAGTTCTGCTCAAAGACCCAACAAAGATACAGCAATGTGGTCATCTATTTTACACACTCAAACTTACATGCAGTTATACCCCTTAGAACCATTTCTTTTCCTCTCTTTTTCACAATAGCAATTACACACTTTGGGTTTTATTACTCTTATAGTTCTTATCACTTTTTACACAAGAGACACAATGTGATATTTATAAGTATGATTCTTATTTATCCATTTACCTATGAAGGCCTCAAGATCATCCTTTTTGTAGCTGAGTAATATTCTATTGTGTAAATAAAAATACTACATCTTTTTCATCCACTCTGCAGTTGATGGGCATCTTGGTTGTTTCCAAGATTTAGCTATTAAAAATTGTGCAGCTATGAACATGGGTGCACACATATCACTGATATGACCTTTTCAGTTTTTCTGGGAAAATACCCAGGAGGAGAATAGCTGGATTGAATAGAACTTCCAATCCTAGTCTTCTGAGAATTCTCCATATGGATTTCCATAGTAGTTGCACCAGTCTACATTCCCACCAACAGTAGAGCAGTGTTCCTTTTTCCCTGCAGCTTCACCAACATTTTTTTTCAGTTGATTTCTTGATGGCAGCTATTCTTTCCAGAGTAAGGTGAAATCTCAATGTTGGTTTAATTTGCATTTCTCGAATGACTTGTGATGGTGAACATTTCTTCATGTATTTATTTGCCATTTGTATATCTTCCTCTGAGAACTGTGTGTTCATCTCAGATGTACATTTTGGAGAGGGTCTTGAATTTGGGGGGCTTGATGTTTTTCAATTCTTTATATGTTTAGACATAAGTCCTTTGTCTGAGGGGTTGCTGGCTAAAATTCTTTCCCACTCTGTGGGTTTTCATTTCACTCTGTTGGTGATTTCCTTTGAAGTGAAGAAACTTCAACAATATGAGATCCCAGTTGTTGATTCTTTGAAGTGTTTCCTGTGCAGTTTACCTTTTGTTCATAAATTCCCTGCCTACCCCTATGTCTCCAAGATTTCTACCTACCTTGTCTTCCAGTAGATTTAGTGTTTCTGTTTTAATATTTAAGTCTTTGATCCATTTAGACTTTAGTTTTGTTCATAGTGATATGCATGGATCTAGTTTCACTCTTTGGCATGTGGAGAGCCAATTTTTCCAACACCGTTTATTAAAGAGGCTGTCCTTCTTCCAGTGGACATATTTAGCCCCTTTGTCAAATATCAGGTGAATGAGTGTCTTTGCAGTTGTGCTTGCATCTTCTAATCTGTTCCATTGATCCTCAGGTCTATTTCTTTGCCAGTACCAAGCTGATTTGATCACCATGGCTTTGTAGTATAGACTCAACTCAGGAATTGAGATGGCTCCTGCCTTGCTTTTGTTGCCCAGAATTGCCTTTGCTATTCTAGGTTTCTTCTGTTTCCAAATGAATTTTAGTAGTGTGTTCTCTAGATCTGTGAGGTATGTCAATGGTATTTTGATTGGGATTGCGTTAAATCTGTATAGCAGTTTTGGGAGTGTGGCCATTTTTGCAATGTTGGTTCTTCCTAACCAAGAGCAAGGAATATCCTTCCATTTTTTAAATATTTTCTTCAATCTCCTTTTTCAACATAGTATAATTTTCAGCATATAGGTCTTTTACATTTTTGTTAGGTTGATTCCTAAGGATTTCATTTTTTTGGATGTTATTGTAAAGGGCGATATTTCCATAATTTCTCTCTCAGTGAGTTTTTTGTTTGTGTACAGGAATGCTATTGATTTCTGAGCACTGACTTTGTATCCAGCTACACTTCTGAACTTGTTTATTACCTCTAGTAGTCTTTTAATTGAGTTTTTTGTGTCTTCTATATAGAGTATCATGTCATCTTCCAATAGTGATAATTTAACTTCTTCCTTTGCTATCTTTATTCCTTTTATTTCTCTCTCTTGTCTGATTGCCCTGGCTAGTGTTTCCAGAACTATATTGAAAAGGAGTGGTGAGAGTGGACATCCTTGTCTTGTTCCTGATTTTAAAGGGAAAGCTTTCAGTTTTTGTCCATTTAGTATAATGTTTGCTGTTGGTTTGTCATAGATGGCCTCTATAAGATTGAGGTAGACACCATGTATTCCAAGTTTCTAAGGGTTTTTATCATGAATTGCAGTGCCCTTTTCTGTCCATGCTGTGTCCTAGTCCATCCACGCCTTGTGACAATTGCTTTTCCAGGAAAAGGACACCGCATGTGGGAATTGGGCGCAGGGATCTTGAAATGTTTTGTACTGATAATTGTAATTTGTGTAGTTCACATGTGTATGTTTTTATGTAATGCTCAATATGGAGTCGAGGGTGGAGACTCCAGGGGGGTTGCTGGAGGCCTTCTAGATAACCCCTTTGTGAGGACTGGTTGTGAAATTTTGCCTTCTGTGAATAATGTGAGAGAAATGGGAGAGCTCATGGGGGAGGATTTGCGGGGTTCCTGTGAGACAACTGCCCTGAGACACTGGACAGGCAGCCAGAGACGGGCAACTAGGACACATATGTTACACCACCGGCCGCCTAAGA